>JAJJLU010000921.1:0-14238 GCA_023807065.1 Isotricha intestinalis
TGAACCATATAATAATTATTTAATAATTGATAATGAAATAAATAATGAGAATGCTTATGAAAAATATAAAGATGATAAATTTATTATTATTCAATATATTAGAAATGAAGATTATCCTTCTGTTGGTGATGGAGAAATTAAAAAAATAAATAATAATAAAGAAATATATTATAATATTTCTACTCTTCCTGGTTCTTCAGGTTCTCCTATTATAAATTTAAGTAGAAATTTAAATGTTATTGGAATTCATTGTGGAAGTGTGAATAAAGGAGGTTATAAAGATTTATATAATAGAGGAATTTATTTTCAACAAATTTTAAATGATATTCAATATAATATTTCTAATCAAGAAATTAAAAATGAAATTATTTGTATTTATGATATTAAAACATATAATATTAATAAAAATATTAATTTGTTGGGTTGTTTTGAAAGTGATGAAGCATTATTTAAAAAATATAATAATAAAGAGGATTTTCAAAATTCGATTGATTTATTTATAGATAATCAAAAGATTGATTTTCAATTCAAATATAAATTTCCCAAAGAAAATAAATATAATCTAACAATTAAAATTAAAAAACCATTACGAAATTTAAGGAATATGTTCTATAATTGTTCATCTTTAACTTCTTTAGATTTATCTAATTTTAATACTAATAATGTTCAAGATATGAGTAATATGATCTATTATTGTTCTTCTTTAACTTCTTTAAATTTATCTAATTTTAATACTAATAATGTTCAAAATATGTATTGTATGTTTTCTGGTAGTTCATCTTTAACTTCTTTAGATTTATCTAATTTTAATACTAATAATGTTCAAGATATGAGTAGTATGTTTTCTGGTTGTTCTTCTTTAACTTCTTTAAATTTATCTAATTTTAATACTAATAATGTTGATAATATGAGTAATATGTTTTGTAATTGTTCTTCTTTAACTTCTTTAAATTTATCTAATTTTAATACTAATAATGTTAATAATTTGTATCAAATGTTCTTTAATTGTTCTTCTTTAACTTCTTTAAATTTATCTAATTTTAATACTAATAATGTAAAAGATATGAGTAGGATGTTCTATTTATGTTCATCTTTAACTTCTTTAGATTTATCTAATTTTAATACTAATAATGTTAAATATATGAATGATATGTTCTATAATTGTTCTTCTTTAACTTCTTTAAATTTATCTAATTTTAATACTAATAATGTTCAAGATATGAGTAGGATGTTGGAAAAATGTTCTTCTTTGACATCTTTAAATTCCAAAGATGAAAAAATATTAAAAGAGTGGAAAAAATAGATTACGTTTGAGCTTTATTCTTTTTTTTGATTTATAATTTTTCTCAGACCTTCCATTGGTTTATAAATTATTTTTTTGGGGATTATTTTTTTTTATTTTCTTTTTTAAATTCAAAAATAAAAATAAGTATTAATATTATTGAATTTCATAAATAAAAAGATTTTATTATTGAAAAAGTTCTAACATAATAATTAAAATATATTAAATAAATCCTTTTTTGGTTTATTCATATAAAAAATAAATTATCAAAAAAATTTGAATTTGAATGGAAAGTATGTTTGAATATGAATGAAAATTTATAAAAATTATTAATGTTTAAATTTAAAGAAATGAATCCAAATAATGATTTAATAATGATATTTATTCTCCTTATTTAATTACTTTGTGATAAATCTTTATTTATTTTTTATTTTAAAATATAAAGAATAAAAAAACATTCTTAAAACATTAATTATAAAAATAAAAATTTATGTTAAATAAACATTTAAAAAGTTAATAATACAAAAAATTTTTATTTTTGAATAAAATATTTAAATATAATAAATATTTAAAAACATTTTTTTATTTATAATAAATAAAAAGATTATCTTTTTTATTTTTTAGATAAATTTTTTTTATGACTTGAACCTTGTTGAGTGCTATAAGAATGATTAATAGAAATTAATTTTCCTTTTTGATTAATTTTATCATAATTTAAATTAGTTAAATTTTCATCTTCAAATTCTTTATTAAATAATTGAATATATTTATCATATTTCTTATTATTTAAAGAAAAAAAATTTCCACAATTTATTAAAATTTTATTAAAAGGAATTTTTCTTATAATTTCATCTAAATTATCAAATTTATCATCTTCAAAATTATCATTAATATTATTTATATTAAATAGTTCATTTAAATTTTTATTATTTTTATTTTCTTCATTAATGGAATTATTTAAAATTTGTTTTTTAATTGTTTTCTTTTCGTTATTTTTTTTATTAATTCTTTTTGAATTTTCTTTTTCTATATTTTTTTCTATAATTTTAATTGAAGAATTTTCGTGATTAATATTAGTAAAATTTTTTTTATTTATTCTTTTGTAATTTCTATTTTCAATTTCAATATTTTTTACTATTGTATTTAAATTAATTGATATTGTATTATTTCGATAATTTAAATTTTTTTCTTGTTTATTTTTATTATTTGAAATTACTTTATTTTTATTATATGAAATTTGATTTTTTATATTTTTATTTATTGAACTTTTTTTTGATAAATTTTTTTCTTTTGTTGAACTTGTTATTCTTTCTCTTTCGAATTTATTTATATTATTTTTTTCTTTATTATTTATAAATGAAGAACAAAAAAAAGAATTTTCAGTAATAAAATAATTATATATTTGTAAAGGAAAAATTACTTTTTTATTTCGAATTTTTTTTTTTATAATTTTATTATTTTTTTCCTTTAATAAATCAAAATTTATTTTTTCTTTTTCTTTTGAAATATTATTATTAATAGTAATAAAATTTACATTATTCAAATCATTATTTTTTTTATTTTTAAAATTTCTAATTTTACTTTTTGAATTATTATTATTTTTAGAAAATTTATTTTTTAAACTTTTATTTTTATTAACTTTATTAATACTAATATTTATATATTTTCTTTTATCATACAAATTTTTATTCATTTTTTTTTTAAATAATAAAGAAGAAAAATCTGAATTTTCATTTAAAATTTTATAAGAAGAAATTTTTAATTTATTAAAATTATTATTTGAAAAATTAGAAGAATTAATAGAATTTTTAGATAAATAAGATTGAGTAATTAAATTTTTATTTCCTGAAGTTTTATTTTTCTTAGAAACAGAAATAATATTTAAATTTTTATTTTTTTGAATTTTATTACCCATATTTATATATGAAACAGCTAAATTAGATTTTTTATTATTAAATATAAATTCAAGAGGAAAAGGATTACTATTTAAACTTATTGGAATTTGTTTTTTTATTGTTTTACAATGATTTTCTGATATTGAAGATAAATGAGTTTGAGAGTGATTCATTTTTTTTATGTATAATATTATTTTTTAAATTCGATTTTAATAAAATATTAATTTTTATTTATTTATTTTTTTTATATATAAAAAATATTTAATATTAAATTTCTATTAAATAATAATATAATATATTCTCTTTAGGAAAAAAAATATAAATAAAATTTAAATTACTTTAAATTTGATATTTCGATTTATAAACTCCTTTTGAAATATTATTATTATTATTAATATCTTCCATACTTTTTTTACTATCATTTTCACTTTCTTTATTAAGAAAATCTTCATAACTAAAATTAAACATAATTTTTAAAGTTTCATCTAAACTAGATTTGATTTCTTTTAATTGTTCTGAATTTTTAGATTCATTTAAAATTTCTTTAATAATAATATTACTATTATTTTTTTTTTCAATATCTTTATTTAAATAATTATTTTTAAAATTTAAAGAAAAATGTGATTTAGTATGTTTTTCTTTTTTTTTTAAAGAATTTCCTGTTGTATAATTATTATTTTCATTAGAATTAATTAAATTAGAAATATTATTTATTTTATAATTTCTATTATGAGAATTTTTTGAATTTGGACTATTACTTTTTTTATTATTTTTAATATTATTATTATTATTTTCATTTATTTTCTTCTTTGAAATTGGATTTAAATCAATTTTTAATAATTCGCAATTTATCTTTTCAAATAATTTTGAATTTAAAGTTGCTTTATTATTATATTTCTTTATATAATTTTTCTTTGTATTTCTTACTGATTTATTAAATTCATTTCTTCCTTTTGAATTATTTGGAGATTTACTTTCACTCTTTGATTTACTTTTACTATTACTCATTGTTTTATTATTTAATAATTTATTCTTACTTAAAGTATATAAAGAATGCTTTTTTATTAAATTTATATTTTTATAATCATTATATGATAATTTTATTTTCTCTTTTTCATTATTAATAATATTATTATTATTTTGAATAATATAATCTTCTAAATTAATTGTATTATTACATATTGTTGATTTAATTAAATTTGTTATTGAAGATTTAATTGTTTCTTCATTATTATAATTATTATATTCTTTTAATATATCATTTAAAAATTTCAATTTGATATTTTTATAAATATCATAAGGTAAAATACTTTTCATATATAAAAATAATTTATCAATAGCTTTTTCATATATTTTAACATTAATTTGATAATTTCTTTGAGTATTATTTTTACTTGAATTTTGAATTGCAAAATTATTTTTTTCATTTGGTTCCGGAAATTTTAAATTACTTTTTAAAATTTTATTTGTAAAATAAATTTCATCTCTACTTTTACTTTTAGATTTACTTTTTTCTTTACTTTGAGTTTGAGTTTTATTTATAAAATTATTTTTATTTATATTATTATTTTTCATATTTCTATAATTTTTATTTATTTTTTCATTGGAATTAAAACTTAAAGTTTGATTTGATGAAATATAATTTTTATTATTATTTATACTTGGTTTTCTTCCAATTATTCTATTTGATAAAATTGTTTGATTAGAAAAATCATTAATTGATTTCATTAAAAAATAAAAATAAAGAAAAAGTAATAATTATTATTTGAAAAAAAATGAATATATCAAAAATAAAACAAAATATAATTTCAAATAATTTAAATAATATTAATATATGATTTTCAAAATCTAATTCTTCAAAAAATAATAATTCAAATAATAAAAATTCATTTGATTCACAAAAAAAATTAAATAAAAAAATAAATCCAATAAATTTAAAATATGAAGAAAGACTTCATCATAAAAAAATAGCATTTAAAGAAATAACAGAAAAAAAAATTCAAAAAGTAAAAAAAAATTTATTAGATTCTCAATTAAATCAATGTATTTTTAAACCAAAAATTTTGAAAGTAAGAATAATTTCAGCAGAAAAAATAAATAGAAATAATATATTAAAAGATTATAAAAATTACTTTCAAAAAAGTTTAACTGATTCAAATATAAATAATAATAATAATTATAGCAACATCAGCAGCACGGACGCAATTGCTGTGATAATTATTATAATAATAATATTATAATAAAAAAAATTTAAATAATAAAAATTTTTCAATTCGAAAACCTTTGAATTTAAAAAAGAAAAAAAATTAAATTCTTATAAAACATCTTTCAAATTATATATTGACAATAGAAATAAAAAAACAAGAAAAAGAACTATATTTTAATATAATTTATCCTTTTAAACCAAAAATTTCTAAAAGACAAGAATCAGTTAAAGCCAAAAATTCTTTTTTTTCAAGATTACAAAATTGGATAAATCATTTAATAAAAAACAAAATTAAATTACAAGATGAAAGTTTATATGATAATCAAACTGGATTAAGATTATTTTTTCCTAATTCAAAATAATTTTTCTCATTGTCATTTTTTTTTTTCTCAAGAAAAATATTTAAAATTATTTAATGAAAGTAAAGAAAGAAAAAAAAAGTAACAATTCAACAAAAAAATTTAATGATTATTAATATCAAATGGCTAATTCTACTTTTTTTTCTCCAAGGAGTAAAAGTTTAATTTAATTAATAAAATTTTGAAAAAAATTTTTTCCTTTATTTCTATTAATGGAAATTATATTGATAATAATAATATTGATTTAGAAAATTATTAATATTAAAGTTTTTAGAAATTTTTATTACTTTATTTAAAGATTTAGAAAATAATAATCAAATTTTATACGAAGAAGATTTTATTAAATTAAGTTTTAATTTATATAAAAAAATGAATATTTATCAAAAAAATATTTTAATCAAATGGTATTTTAATATAATAAAATAGAAAATCAAAAAAGAAAAAATTTCCAAAAAAAAATAATATTTCTTTTAGAAAAAAAAATAATAATTTAATAATATTTACAGAAGCAAATACAATTTTTTAGAGATTCTTCAAATAATAACACAAAACAAATGTTTTTTTATATATAAATATTCTTTTCACAAATGATTTTATTAACAATATAAATACAATTTTAACAAATAATGATAATTTAAATCCTGAAATTTCAAATACTATTCCTAATGAAAATATTGAAAATAATCAAAATAACAATAAAGAAAAAATTATTTATGATATTTGTACTTTTAGACCTTTTTCTAATCAATCTATTCTAAGAATTTCTAAAAATATTGAAATTAACTCTCCTTCAAATATTAATAAAATATAAAAAAAATTATATATTTATAATAATATGTAATATTTATATTTTTAATATATTATTTTTTTATTTAAATAATTAAAGAAATTAATAAAAAAACACTTTTTTTTATTTTATATTATTCCGATTATTAAAAATTATTATATAGAAAATAATATATTTATAATAAAAATATTTATATTTATTTATATAAAATTGAATTTATTAAACATTTATTAAAAAAAATTACTTCCTCAATTTCTCTTTCAAATTTTTTTAAATAAATTATATAAATTATAGTAATAATAATCATAATAAAAATTTGAAAAAAGAAAATAACACTTTCAATAATAACAATATTTTTTCTAAAGGATTTAAAATCTTTTTTAAAAGCAATAAAATAAATAATAGAAATTTTTTTAGTAATTTCTGAATTTTCAATTAAAGAACTTTGAAAAAAAAAATCATTAATTTTTAAAAAATTATATTCTTCACTTCTATTATTTTTATTAATAAATTCTTCATAATAACTAATTAAAGTTTGATAAAGACTTTCAATTGCATTATTATATCCTTTTAAATTAATTCCATTTCCAATATTAATGCATTCATTATATAATTGAATATATGTTAAATTATTTAAATATGATAATTCTTTTATTTCTGAATAATTTTTATTAATAATAAAAAACTCAGAATAAAATTTGCAAAAATCATTAGAATAAATTTTTTGATGAACTTCTTTTAAATTTTTTGAATTAAAATTAATTTTCCATGATAAAATATTTTCTAAATCTTTTTTAATTTTTAAATAACAAAATTGAGTTTCAATAAAAATATTATGATTCATATTTAATATTAAATTATTATTTGAACAATCAGAAGTATATTTATTTATTTGATAATTAAATATTAAAGGTTCATTTTTTAATAAAGTTAAACCATAAAAAAAAACAATTTGAATATTATATTTTAAAAATAAAAAAATATTATGTTGTGTTTTTACCATTGATTTAGTATTATTAATAGAATTGATTGATAATAAAATTTGAATAGATGAAATTATAATATTTATTATTATCATAATAAATAAAAATATCATGAAATTAAAATATAAATTTGGTTTTTCTAATAAATTTTTTCCATTAGAAAAAATATTTTTATCTTTTTCAATAAAATTCCTATTTCTTATTATTTGATTTTTGAAACTTTTATTTTGACTTAAATTATTTTTTGAATCTTCATTTAATAATTTTAAAGAAGATTTTTGAGTGTAATTAGTTCTTGAAGAAGAATTATTAATTAAATGAATATTTGATTTACTAATAGAAATATTAGAATTATTATGATTTGAATTAGTACTTTTATTAATATTTGAATTTGTACTTTCTCTATTCTCTTTTAAATTATGAAAAATAGATTTTCTTTCTTTAAAATGATTATTCTCTTTTTTTTTTAATAAATATGAATTTTTTAAAGGTAATGAATTTCTACTAGAATTTAAATTTAAATTTATGTTTTGAGATAAAATACTATTTTTTTTTTTTATTGAAAAATTAAATGAAGATTGCTTTTTTAATAATTTAAATAATCTTGGTGAATTCACCACTCTTGATTCAGCAAAATTTTTTGATAATTCAAATAATTCATTTCTATTTTCTAAAATATCTTTCTCTACATCTTTAAAAATATTATCGTAAGTAATATAATTTTTTATATTAAAAGGTTGAATTTTAATTAATTTCATTTTATCATATTGTTCATTTATTATATTTTTTAATATTAATTCTTCAAAATTATTTTGTATTATTTCTATTTCATCCATTTTTTCATTTATTTTTTTATATTTTGGATAATTATCAATATAATCTACAATTAAATTTATTTTAGAATTAATATAATTATTAAAAAATCTTAATCTAATAAAACCTAAAAAATAATTTGAAAATAGAATTAAAGTTTTTTGATAAAAAAGAAAAATTTCAATTAAATAAAAAATAGAAAAAGACAAATCAATAATTAAAATGATAAAAGCTAATTTTTTTTGAAAAGAAATTTCTTCCTTAATAATAATTTGAAGAAAAATATTTTGATTTTCACTTAAAATAAAAGTAAAATATAAAGAAAAATTTTCTAACAATTCAATATAAGATAAACTTTTGTCATAATATTCAATTCTGCTATAATTAAATTTTTTAATCATACTTTCATTAAAATAATAATTTGAATTGTTATAAATAATAGGAATTTCTCCATTTAATAAAATAGAATTTAACATAACATGAATATTACATCTAAAAATTTGTATATTAGAATAAAATTTAGTTCCATTAATTAAAGGTAAAGTATAATTACCATATTTATTAAAATTAGGTAAAATATATTTTCTTCCTTGAAAATTATCAGTTAAAAAAGAAATATATTTATTCATATAAATAATATTTTTTTCAAATAAAAAATTTAATTGATTTATATTATATTCAAATAAATTGTTTTTTTCTTTTAAAATTCCATTTGAAATAAATTGTAATTGTAAAACTTTTAAAATTATTTGATTTACTGTTTGAATATACATATTTCCTAAAGTAAATGATTCAATATATATTTTTAAATTTATTATTTCTTTTATTTTATAAATAAAAAGTATTATTAATATTATATAAAAAGATATTAATATTAAATAAGAAAAATATTTTTGATAAATATTATATTCATTTATTTTTATCATAAAACTTCCTATCAAATTTTTTTTTGACATTTCATTATAATTTATTATATCTTTATCTTCTTGTTCTTTTTTTTTATTTTCATCATCAAAGGCAATTAAAGTTTCATTTTTATTATTAATAGAAATTTTAAAAAATTTTTTTAAAAGAACAATAAATATTTTATTTATATTTTTCACTTTTTTTATTAAAAACCAAAATCTAGATTCTTTATCAAAAATTTGAGGAGTTGAAGCAATTTCTTCTAAATAAGAAAAAGAAGTATTTTCAGTTATTTTTGTATTTCTCAAATTTAAATTTTCATAATTTTGATTTATTAAATTTTCTAAACATAAAATATTTGTTTCTTGATATTGTGTTTTTGTTTCTTTTAATTTAATAAAAACACAAAAAATATATAAAATTTTATCTTTTTTATTTGGAATTTCTAATTTTCTTTGTTCAAAAATGCCAGAAACAACAAAATTAAATTTTATATTTGATAAAGTTTCTTCAAATGTTCTTAATTTAATAATAATTTTAGAAAATTCATCTTCTGAAATTTGACCAATTTCTTTATTAAAAATATTATTAATATTATTAAAAACTAAATTTAAATCAATTTCAAAATTTCCTTTTTTTTTTAATTTTTTAATATTAAATAAATCAGTAATATAAATTTTATATTGTGATAAAACATTAGTATTTAAAAAAAAATAATCTTCAAATCCTCTACTTATATTATTTATTCTTCCTACTTTATTTGTATATAAAAAACAAGTTCCTGTTAAATTATTATTATTTTTATCTTTTTTATTTAAACTCTTTTTTTTTTCTATTATATTTTCTTCTTTTGAATTTTTTAATTGAAAATATAATTTTATTCCTTTTTTAGTTGATAAAGAAATTGATTTAAAATTAAATAAAGAAATATAATTAAATTTATCTTTAAGACATAATTTTTTTATTTGAAAATATTCAATTCCTTTTTTTAAAGAATTATATAAAATATAAGAATAAGATTTTGAAAAAGATTTTGGAAATAAATCTATAAAATTAAATAAATATAATTCTTTTTTATTATAATTTAATTTTTGAATTAATTCATCAGAAACATAATTAATCAGAAAATTAAATTTATTATTCAAAAATATTATATTTATTGTTATTATATAATTTAATTTTTCATCATCAATTAAAGAAATTTGATTAGAAAAAAATTTATTCATTGGTTTTATTATTTCTTTAGGAATTTCACTTATTAAAAAATCAAAAGGAACTGAAATTTTTTTTATAGGATAAATAATAGAACATTTCATCTTATTAAATTGAATTATTAATTTTTTAAAATCTTTCTCATAATTTTCACAAAATTTTCTTATTAATAAAGAATATTTATTAAAATCAATATTTTCTTCATTAAATATTTTTATTATATTTTGAAAACTTTTTAATATATTTTTTATCTTTTTTTCTATTTTTAATATTTTATTTACTGAATCGAAATTTTTTGTAAATTTATAAATATTTTTTATTTCTTCTTCTTCTTCTTTTTTAATATTAGAGTAATGTTCAATTTTATTTTTTTTTTCTTTATTATAAAATTCTAAAATTCTTATTTTTAAGATATATATTTGAAGACATTTTATAAAAGATTTTTTTATTTTTTGATTAAAATTTATACTTTCTATTAAATATAAACATTTAAAATATTCTTTTTCAAAAGCATAATAAAAAGTTATTAATATTAAAACAGCAGAATAAAATTTTCTTGAATGATTAATATTCATAAATTGAATATTTTCAAATCCTTTTGAAAAATATAAAAATAAAGTTGAACAATCTTCTTTTAAATTTATTTTTATTTCTTGTTTTATATTTTCTTTCATTAAATAATGTAAATTTTTTATTTCTTTTTCAAATTTTAAATAATCATAATCATGACAAAAAAAACAATTTTTTTCTTCTTTTTTACATTTTGGAATATGTACTTTACTTTTAAAAGTTAAATTTAAATTATTTAATATTTTTTTTATTTCATTTGGTTTATCTAAAAAATAAATTAAATTAAAAACTTTGATAATATTATTATTATAAGTTCCATAAATATTATAATTAAAATTAGAAAAATCTCTTTTCATGATTTTGAATTCAATTTTATAATAAATAAAAGTAATAATAATAGCTAAAATAATTTCGATAAAAATTTTAATAACTAAAATAGATTTATCTTCTTGAAAAATAAAATATTTATTATTATAATATTCTCTTAAAGAAAAAAATTCAATTAAAATAGAAGAAAAGCATAAAAAAATATAAAATTTAATGGAAAATTCAATTTGAATTTTATAATAATAAAAAGAATGATCAAAGAAATAAATAATAGTAATAACAAAAATTAAAAGTCTAATTCCACTTTTAATCATAATAATATATTTTTCTTTAACATTAAATTCAATTTGAACGATAATTTGTAAAAGAGAAAAAGTAAAAGTTAATAAATCTAATTTTCCAATTTCATTTGTTAATATAGAATTATTACCTATAAAACTTGGTTCTTTTAATAAAGCACTTGATAAAATAAGATCTAAAATAATAATATATATTAAACTTAAAGTTATTATTATTATTGATAAAATATAAAATGAATTTGAAATTTTTTTTTTTAATGAAGAATTAAATAATATTTCAGTAAAAATTGAATATAAATATTGATTTGATATATATAAGAAAATATTTGAATATTTTAAAAAAGAAGAACAAATAATTTTTTTATTAAATAAAATTACTCTAATTAAACTAAATAAAGTTATTATTATCATTAGAAAACAAGAATATAAAATAATATAAAATAATAAAAAATTATTCAAATCAAATATTATTTCTGATAAAGTAAATTTTCTTAAATAATATGAAATCCCAAAATTTTTTTTTATTTTCCAATCATGAGATATTATTAATAAAGGAAAAAACTTTGTTATTATTATTATTGTTGCTAATTTTCTATTTATTGGAAAATCTCCTATAAATTTAAATATTCTATTAAATTTTTTTTGTAGATTTATTGTATCATTATCCATTTAATATTATATTATTTTCAAAAATAATTAGTTTGAATTTTTTTATTTGTTTTAATTTTTCAAATTGGAAAAATGAAATTTTAATTTTTTCTTTTCATTCTTATCATCTTTTTTTTGAATTATTAATTTTTTTTTATATGTTTTTTATTTTCTTTAAACTCTATAAATTTTTTTATATAATTTATATTTACTTATTGATATACAAACATTTGAGTTTTATTATTATTTCTATTCTAATTAAATAAAATATTAAATATTTTTTTGAATAATTATTAAAGATTTTACTTTTAATTATTTAATTATTTCTCAAATTCAATTTAAAAATATTTAAAATAATGTTTACTCTATTAATTGAATATATAATAATTATTTATAAAAATGTATTTCTAAATATATAATATAAAGTAAAAGATATAAATATATTTATTGACTTTTTAAAAGAAAATATATTCTTTTTTAATCTAAACATTAAATTAAACAAATTTCAAATAAGAAAACTTAGAAATTCAAATAAAAAATAAATAAAAAAATTTATAAAAAAAAACCAAAAATAAACAAATTATTAAAAATAAAAAAAATGTTTTACAATAAATTTCAAAAAAGTGGTTCATTAGAACTTTTCAATCCAACAAATAAAGAAATATTAGAAAATTGGAATTTCACAGGAAAAAATAAAAAAATATATAATAAATTAATAAATAGTTATATTTACACATTAGATTCAACATCAAAAATGCAAATTCCAAAAAATCAAAATATTTCTTTAGGAATAATTCAAGGTTTTATAATATTTCAAATCTATTTATTTTCTCAAAAAAATATTTCAATTGAAATTTCTTTTTCTGATACTCAAAATATAAAACATAGAATAATTTTTTCTTCAAATATAAAAGAATTAAATATTAATTATTTTAGTTCTATTATTCCTATCATTGAAATTCCAATTGAAAAATGGATAAATTTAAGTATTGATTTATTAAGTTTTATTAATGTTTTTTTCCAAAATTTAACTTTTAAATCTATTGATAATATAACTTTAAGTGCTTATTGTAATATAAGAAGAATTTTTACAATGAACAATAAAATTTATGATTTTAATGATAATTTAATTAATGTTAATTTAAATAATTCTTATGGAAATAATAATAAATTTAATGGAGAAACAATTCCTAATCAATTTATTATTAAAGGAAATAATGTTAATGTTATTAATATTAATTTGAATTATGAAAGTTGTTTTTATAATAATAAAAGTTTTAATAATAAATTAAATAATCAAATTCCTTTTAAAAATTATCTTTTTAATAAAAATCAAAATTTTAATTTTCATTCTAAAAGTTTAGAAAAAAATAATATTAATAAAAATAATATATTTAATAAATATGAAAATGATAATGATAAGATAAATTTATATTTATTTGGGAAAAAATTGAAAAATTCAAAAAATAAAAATGAGAATTATTATAAAAATAATAGATATAATTTAATTAATAAAGGAATAATAAATACAACTGATCCTATTATTATTTCTAACAATTCTTCTATATTAAATTCAAATATTAATTCTAATTTAAATAGTAATTTTATTTTTAGTCAAATTAATCATGAGAATGAAAATTATTTAGAAAAAAAAGGGAGAAATAATAATTTTTCTGATGAAATTTTAAAAGACAATTATAAACAAGATATTGCACAAATTACTCAAAGTATGAAAGATTTTAATCAGAACTTAAATTATGATAAAGCTGGAGAATATATCAATAAAAAGAAAAAATAAAATAATTGTTATTATTAAAAAAAACAAATATATATTTAAACTTTTATTTTTTTATCATTTATTTTTTAAAATTACAATAAAATAATTTCTTTCTTCAAACAAAATTAAGCATTAGATATTGGGGATTGGGGATTGGGGGTTTGGGGATTGGGG
>JAJJLU010000922.1:0-14221 GCA_023807065.1 Isotricha intestinalis
ATGCTTGATAATAAATTGTTATTACACTCCTAATCGTCCCAAATATTTCTCTTCCAATTTCCCCAAATATCCCATTCCCTATTCTTTATTTAATATATTCTCTTTTTGTGATTCTTATTTTTCTTAAAAATTCTATAAATGTAAACAAAAATTAAAAGTTTTAATGGGGAAAAAACAAGAAATAGAAGACAATAAAAATCTTCTTTATTATGTTTTTTTATCTTTCAATTTATTCTTTTTTTAATTTTACTATTTTCTGATTCAAATTATTTTTTTTGTTAATAATTTTTTTCTTTATTTATTATTTTATTCTCTTTAATTCACAATAAATATTATTCAAATATTATTATATAAATGAATGTTTTTTTATTCAATTAAATTAACTTTTTTATAAGAATTATTATCTTTTTTAAAGTTTATATTAAATGATCAAAATATCAAAAATATAAATATTTGGTAAAAAATAGAAATGTATAGGTTCAGGAACATTTGGTAATATTACAGAGCAAATTATAATAATGAATATTTGGCAATCAAATAAATTAATAAATAAATAATAAGAGAAACCGAAGTTATGAAAAAAATGGATTCAATCATTGAGTTAAATTAATAGAAAGTATTGAAACAGAAGAGTCATTTTATATTATATCTGAATTATATTATTTAAATTTTGAATAATAGTTAAATATAAGAAAAAAAGATTTATTAATAGAAGAAATAAAAGAATTATTAATAGATTTAAAAAAAGGATTAAAAGTAATGTATGAGAATAAAAAAATAAATGGAGATATTAAGCCTTCAAATATTTTATTATCATTAAATAAAAATAATGTGAATAAAATATGCCTTAAAATATCTGATTTTGGTTTAAGTAAATTATATGAAAAAATTTTTCTAAGTAAAAATTTAAAAGATAGAGCTCAATTTATATCTCCTAAATGTTTAAAAAGTGAAAAAAATGAAAAAAATGATATAGTGTATTTAGGCATTAATATATATTATCTTTTATTTAAAAACTATCCCTCAAATGGTCAAACAAATAGAATCCAATAAACAATTTAATATTTTAAATGATTAAATATTAATGATTTATTAAAAAGATGTTAACTCCTAATATAAATAAAAGGATAATTGGGAATATTATTTTAATCATCCTTTTTTTAATAATAATAATATTATAAGTTACCTTCTTTTAATATGATATAACAGTTATTATTCTGATTGTAAATGTAATATTTTTGAATTATGTAATCATAATTCACATAATATTATTCCTTTTTATCAAAAATCTTTTAATCGAAATTAATCAAATAAATATTTATCTAAAACAATAAATAATGAATTAGAATAAATTTCCAGCATTAAAATTAACTTTGAAAAATTAATAATTATAATAAAATAATTTAAAAATAATTCTTAAAATATTAAAAAATATAAAATAAAAGAAATAGATTTGCATTTAAAATATCTAAAAAACAAATTTAATTTATAATTAAAAAAGATTTATTATTAAATTGTTAACTATGATATTTTTTTCAAATTCATCTTTCCCATCAATTTTATCATTTCAAATTGTATACAATTATAATATAAAATTTAATTTTCTTGATCATCAATCAATCCAAAAACTAAATTAAAAATTAAATTTTTATTTTCTGATAATTTAACCTTTTGACTTTTTTTTCGAGGTTTTTCATCATCATCACTTCCACTTTCATTATGAGAACTTTCATCGCTTTCATCTTCTCTCATAATATCATTTATATTATTATTTTTATGATCTTCATTATTAGTAATATCTTTTTTTACGTCTCTTTTCTTTTTTTCATGTTTATGTAAAAAGTCATCTTTATTTAAAAGTATATTATTATTATCTTTTTCATTTTCTTCATTTTCTTCTTCTTCTTTATCTTCAAATTCACTAACATTATAAAATTCTTCTTCTTCTTTTTTTCTTTCTTTAATTATTTCTCCATCAATTATTTTAAACATTTTTTCTAATTTCCTCATATCGATTTTTCCATCAACTTGGTAAATATCAAATATAATATCTTTAACAAAATCTGATTTAGTGAAATTTTCATCTCTATTTTTTATTTCTATTTCTTCTTCTTCATTTATTGGTTTACTTAAATAAATATCTTTTTCAAAACCAAAATTTATTTTCATAAAATCTTCTCTTTGTAAAATATTTTCGGTTACTATTTCTTTCCATTGTTCATTTGTAATCACATTACTTCCAATTAACATTAAAGTTGAAAACATTTCATTTATATTTACATATTTTCCATCATATTCTTCAAATAAAGCAAAAAAATAATCATAATTTTCAAATGTTAATTCTTTTATTTTTTGATTTATTGCTTTATTTGTATTATTACTAGGAGAATCTATAAAATATTTTTTTATTAAAATTTCTTTTACTATATTTGTTTTTACTAAATATTCTATTGATTCACTTGAATAATTTTTTATATGTAGATATAAATTATATAAATCAATAGCACTATAATTAAATTTTTTCATTTCTATTTTTTCATCTTCTTCTTCAATTTTGTTTTTGAAATAATCTTCAACTTTTAATTTATATTTTTCGTATAAATCAAAAGAATCAAACTCAAAATCAGTAAAAGAAATACAATTAACAAATCTAGTTAAAGCACTTTTTAAATATTCGATAAATTCATTCAAAACAACATTTTGTTTTTTAACACTATCAATAATAAACTCATCTAAAAGAATATAAGTATCATCAAAGACTTTATAAATATTTTTAACATATTTTTCACTGAAATATTTAAGTAATAAAACACGATATTTATATTTATTTTTTTCTGATTTAACTTGATTCTTAAATTCTTCTTCAATAATATTAAAAGTATTATTTAATAAATTAGCATTTTTTCCTTTTTTTCTTGCTTTTGATCTAGTTGATCTTTGAGAATGACCTGAATTTAATCTTTTAAAAGTTCTAATTTGATTTTGACCTTGATTCGATTGTGGATTAATTTTTAAATTATTTTTATATTCTTCAATCACCATATTTATTTTTTCGTCTTGTCTAATTATTAATATTAATGAATTTTTAAATAAAGTTTTTATTTTATACATTATATTTCCTTCTTCTTTTATATCACCTGAAATTATATTTTTAAAATCAACAAAAAAATCTTTTGATTCATCAGGATGAGAACTATATAAATAATATTGTTTAATTACATTTATATTAAATAAATATTTTTTTGCTTCTATTAGAAAAACATTTTCAATAAATTTATAAAATGAATTTATTTCTTTTTCTTTATAACCATCATTTTGAAAAGATTCTAATTTTTCAACATCTTCAGTTTTTTTTAATTGAATACAATTCCATAATTGAGCATTAATAATAGTAATATCATTCATTAATTCTCGAGAAACTGTAAGATTATTTTTTAAATTAGGATAATTTTGAATTAAAGTATTATATTTATTTAAATAAACTTGAGCTAATTCTTTTTTATTTGTTGGTCTATTTAAAAAGGTAATAAAAGAATTTTGATGAAAATTTAAATGATTAATAATATGAATTTTTTGTCTAGAAATAAAATACATAAAATTTTTAATACAATTTTGATAATCATAATTTAATTCATCGATTTCAGAAATAATCATTTCATAATTTGGTCCTGTTCTCATAAAAGCTTTTAAATCTGCAATTGGAGAATTATTACTATTATAGAAATTATCATTATCATTAGTGTTATCATTATCATCAAATTTATTTTTAAATACATCATAATCAAAATTACCATTTATTGAATCTAAATTACTTCTATTTGATTCATTTTCATCTTCTTCATTTTCATTCATTTTATTTAATTTTTCTTCTCTTTTTTTTCTTTCTTCTTCTTCTTTTTTCTTTCTTTCTTCTTCTTCTTTTCTTTTTCTCTCTTCTTCATCTTTTTCATTTTGAATTGATTTCATAAAATCTTCAATATGATTATAAAAATTTTCCATAACTTCATCAATTAAAATTTCAATTTCATCATTTTCCTTTTTTATATATTCTCTATTATTTTGATCAATATTATTAAAAGTTTTAATTTTTCCGTTTCCCATAATTTTATAAAAATTATTTAAATCATTGATATTTCTTTCATATAAATCTTTTAAATAATTAAATTCTTTTTCACTTAAACCAGGAATAACATTCTCTAATCTTTCATTTAATTTTTTATCATTTGGATTAGGAGGATTATCATCAATATGATAAATTTTATTTTCTTTTGGATCATATCTTAAACCATTAAATCTTCTTAAATTTTCTTCTTTATTAACATTTAAATTTAATATAACATCTAAAGCAGAATGAATTAATTCATGATTAGAATTTTTTTTCAGTGGAATATCAATTAAATTTGAATAAGAAAATAATTTAATTTCTTTTTCATCTAAAGGTTTATCAAATTCTGATATATATCCTGTTACATATTTTTCTAATTCATTTGCTTGATTTGAATTATGAGGAAAATTGATTAATATAAATCCTACATATAAATCTGGTTTTATGTTATTTATTTCTGATTTTATTGTTTGTAAATCTTTTTGTAAATTTACTATTGTAGGATTAGGTTTTTTATTTTTTTTATTTTCTTCTTCTTCTTTTTCTTTCTCTTCTTCTTCTTTTATTTGACTTATTATTCTCTCTTGATTTGATAATATTTCTTTATATTTATTATATTTATCATTTATTCCATTTATTAAATTATATCTTGATCCTAAATCACTTGGAAAATCTTTATGTAATTGATGAACTAATATATCTAATAAAACATGATCTGGAATTTCAATTTTTTCATTATTATTATTATTATCATTATTATTTTTATTGCCATCTTCTTCTTTTTTTTCTTCCTTTTCTAATTTTTCTTTATGTTTATCTCTAAGTTCTAAATAAGGTCTTAACATTTCTTCCATATCATGAAGATTTTCTTTCTCTTTTTCAATTTCTTCTCTTATTTGATCAACTTGATTTTTTTTGGCAGCTTTATATCTTGGATTTTCTTCTATAGGTAATTTCAATTCATCATATTTTTCAACAATTTCATATAAAATTTCTTCTAAATTATAAATTTTCAAATTTTTAAATTTATCTTGTAAAAATTTACTTTGAGTTTTTTTCCCACTTAAAGGACAACCAATCATAGAAATTTTAATAGGAATATAATTATATAATGAATCTTTAGAAATAGGAATTACAGTATTTTCAACAAAGTTTTTTTCTTTATTTTGATTTTTATAAATATTATCTAATGAAATATCAATAATTTCTCCAAATTGAGGATTTAAAATTCTTTTTGAAGGTAAACATAAATTTTCAATTTCTTCTGGGATTGGTTCATAATCTTTTATATCAATTCCATTATTATTTTTATAAATTCCAGAATAAATATCTACATAATTAAATTTAAAACCTTTCATTTCATCAGGAATAATTTTTTCATTCCAAACACCAATAAAATTACAATAATCAAATAATTCATCTTCTTCTTTTTTATTTAATTTATCTCCATAATCAAATTCATATAATGAATCAATATCACTTTTTTTTTTCCTTATATTTATTTTATCAGAATCTATTTCTTCATTATTAATTAATTTTAATGTTAAATCATCCCATTTTTCTTTATCAATTAAATCTATATTATGATCAATTTGATATTTACCCACTTCATTTACTATATCATATATTTGATAAAAAATTGGTTTTATTAATTTAATGTGATTTAATTTTTTTTCTTTTTTTTTTCCTATTACTTTTGTTAGAATTTCTGATTTTATATTATCTAATTCTTTAAAATATTCTTCTGCATTAAATCCAATATTTGATTTTTTAGGACTTTCATCAGTTTTTTCTTCTAATTTAGGAAGTAAATCTTTTTTTAAATCTTTTCTAAATGTCGGAATCATTGTTTGAAATAAAGATATTCTATCTGCTACTAATATATTTTGATCATGAAGTGATAAAGAATTTTTTATTAAATTCATTCCTTTTGAATTTTCACTTATGAAATTAAATGAAGTTGTTGTTTTAAATTCTCTTTCTTTCATTTTTTCTTTTTCAACTTCTCCTTCTTCTTTATTATCTTCTTTGTTTTCTTCTTTATTTTCTTCTTTGTTTTCTTCTTTATTTTCTTCTTCATTTTCTTCTTTTTTATCTTCTTTTTTTTCTTCTTTTTCTTTATTTGTTGGTTTCTCAATTTCTGATTGTTTGTTTTTATCAAGTTTTTCATCTTCATGAATAACTTCTTTTTTTCTTTCTAATGATTTTTTATTTTTCTTTAATTCAATTAATTCTAATTCTTCTCTTAATTTCCTTCTATATTTTTTTTCCATTTCTTTCTTTTGTTTCATTTTCTCATTTAATCTTTCTTTCATTCTCATCATAATAATATCAGAACTAACAAATTGACTTCTTTTAATTTTATTTGAATCTTGAACAACATTTAAACCTAATCTATTTAAATTATCTTCATATTTTTCAATTTGATTTTGACAATCTAATTCACTTTTTCCTAATGAATTTAAAGTTGCTTTTGAATAAAATAACACTCTTCTATATAAATTATCTTTTTCCCATTTTTTTATTTCTTTCATTCCTAACATTGATTTCTTAAAATTTTCTAATTGAGTTGATTCTGAAAAACTTAGAATTCTTTTTCTGTTCTTTTCTAATGATTGAATTTCATTATGTTTTTCATCAAAATATTCTAATTCTTTTACTCCTTCTTTAATTAATTTATAATCTTCTTTATTTAAATCTATTTTTTTAAATTTTTTTTTTAAATTTTGAAATCTTCTTTCTGTTTTATTTATATTTTCATCTTCTTTACCTATTCTTTCAACTTTATTTAAATAATTTCTATAATATTGTTCATTATCATTTTTAAACATTAAACTAGTATATAAATTATGTATTTCATTACTTCCTCTAAATTTAAGGTTATCATAAGAAATCAATTTTTTATCTAATACTTGTCTTATTTTATATAAATAAATTTGTGCAGTATAAGGTGATTTTTTCATAATATTATTTCTACTTAATTCATCTAAAGGTATTTTCATATCTAAAAAATTTTTAGATAAAAAACAGAAATTATGTATAATATCTTTTTGTAGATTTGAATTTTTATAAATTGAAATATTCGGTATTTGCCTAGTTTTATATAATAATTCTGCAAATAAATAACCATTTTGAAAATCTTCACTTATATCAGTTATTTTTTTTGATAATTTTATTTTGTTATTCAACCAATCTAATATATCTTCTGCCATCTAATTTCAGTTATTTAAAATTTATTTAAATTAAAATAAGTCTTTTTTTATTTGTTTATTAAAACATAGAATTCTTAATTAATAAATTTTAAAAAAAATAGAAAAATATTTTCATCAAAATTCATTGAAAGGTTTGATGAAAAAATAAAGCCAATGAAACAATTTTTTTATATTAAAAAAATACATACTTAATACAATTAAAATATGTTTTATGTATAGATGAACTTATATTTTAATCAAATAACAAAAATATATATTTTTAAATCATTATATATATAAAGCATTTTTTTTTAATATAACAGATACCTTAATTCACACTAAAATTTATAAAATTTATTATAATAATTATTATATTAACCAATAATAAAACCATTAAATTTTGTTTATAGTCTCATTAATATTTTCAATATAAGTTTCAAAAATTTCATCACTAACATATAGTTTAAAATTAATTAAATTCAAATACACGGTTTCTAAAAAATTCATTTCTGATAAACTTATTCCACCAATTCTTGCAAAAAATTTATTATCAAAAATTACTTCTTCATTATATTTAATAGCCAGAACAAGTGAAGAGAAAATTATTTTATAAATATTTAAAGAATTAATAGTAAAATCATTAATTTCACATAATCTATCAATGTATATTAACATTGCAATTAAAGTACTTGATTCAACTTGAGTATATTTAACTAATCTTAATAAATATTTTTTTATTGATAATGATTGATTTTTTTTTGAAAGAAAAGGAATAATTCTTTTATCATTGTCTAAATTTAATATATCGTTTTCTTTACATATATCAGTAAATAAAAATGATAAAGTATTAATTAAAGAATAACGAAATTCTTTTGTTTTTAAAATTTTATTATTTTCTTTTAACATTAATATTTTCAATTTTTGTTTTTAAAAAAGTATAATTATAATCCTTATAAAATAATGATATAATAATTATAATTGAAAATAAACTTATAATATTAAATTAGAAAATTTATATATATTTAAAACAAGTGATAAAATGAAATGTGGAAAATGTAAAGAAAAGTAAAATTTAATAATATAAAAATAGGATTCATTTAGATATTTCAACTTGGACAGGGGAATCAAATGATTTATTTGATTATGAAACAGATGAAATAACAATGATTTCTTTTTCTTTAACTTCAAATTTTGCTTTTATTTTAACAAACAATGGATTAAAAATCCAAAATATCCAAAAAAAAAACAATATAAGTCAAAATAATACATCATATATGGAATTTACAAAAAATGGAATATATTACAAATCAAATTTTCAAAATAAACACTTTTATGAAAAAAGCTTTTTTATTTGTAGATCAAATGAAATAGAAAATGAAAACATAGAAAAAGATTTATATAATAAATATTATGAATTAAATCAAGGAGATTTAATAAAATTAGGAAGATTATATATTAAAATAAGAGAGATATGTATTAATGGTAAAATTCTAAGTAAAAATTTAAATGAAAAAAAAAATATTATAAATAGATTAAGTACAACATATTATAATAATTTTAATAATGTAAATAATAAAAATATGGTTCAGATAAAAAAAAAAAATTTATGTAGAGTATGTTATAGTGATGAAAAAGCAGTTGATTCTCCTTTAATTTCCCCTTGTAAATGTAATGGAGGATTAAAATATATTCATTTATCTTGTTTAAGAAATTGGATTGAAGCAAAAGCAATTTTAAAAACAAATGAATCTAATGATGAATGCTTAAAATATGAAATTAATCAAGTTAATTGTGAAATATGTCAAGAACCTTATCCAGATTATATTTTTATTAAAGATAAAGATAATTTCTATGAAATATTTGATTTTATTCAAATGAAATTTAATAATTATATTATTTTAGAAACTATACCTTTAAATTATGAAAATGAAAAAAGAGAAATTTTTGTTTTAAGTTTTGATGAAAAAGATTCTATTTTTATTGGAAGATCACATTTAACTGATATGAAATTAAATGATATTACTGTTTCAAGATATCATTCTAAAATTATTATTAATAGAGAAAAAAAAAAATATTATTTAAGAGATATGGGAAGTAAATTTGGAACAGGAATTTTAATTCAAAATCCTAAAATAAAAATAAATCCAAAATTTCCTTTATATATTCAAATTAGTAAATGTTCTATCTTGATTTCTTTAATTAAAACTTGTAATTTTTTTTGTTCTTTATTTACTGATTGTTGCAATTCAAATAATGAAAATAAATTATTTAAATATTATGGAAAAGAAAATTGTGAAGCAATTGAAATAGAAAAAATTTTTCAATTTAAAAAATCAAATGATGATGATAATGAAGAAGAAGAAAATAATTGTGATTATTCTAACAATGAATCAATAACAGAAAAAACATTAAAAAGTAAAAAATCAGAAAAATTAGAAGATTTAAATATGAAAGATAATAATGAAGAATATGAAAAATTAAATATAAATAAAAATAAAAATGAAATAACAATAACAATAACAAATAATACTGAAGCAACTTTAATGGGAACTTTTCTGTCTCCTGAGAATACTCAAGGAAATAAAACAAAATCTTTTATTAAAAAAAGTAAAAATAATAATTTAAATAATAATAATAAAGATATTAAAGCTAGAATTATGAAAAAACTTGGTAAATTTTCTGAAAATTCAGAAAAAATTGAAGAAGATATTAAAGGAGATAGTAAAAATAATTATTGTTTAAATTCTAATTTTATTGATGAAAATGATAAGGATATTAATTTGCTTAGTACTAAAAATAATAAAGAATTTTATGAAATCGAAGAAAATATTGAAGAAAATAATATTAGTAAAAATAGTAAAAATTCAAATAATAAGCCTACAAGAAGATTTAAAGGAAAAAAAGGATTACATATTTCTATAAATAAATCTGTGGATAATATTAATAATGAATTTGAAAATTTTGATGATTAATTTTTTTATTAAAATTTATTATGTATCATAATCATTGTTTTTTGAAATATACTTTTTTAATGTTAAATATAACTGAAAATAAAACTTTTAAGTGATGTTTGAAATTGTATAATATTATTAATTGTTAAAAAAATCATTTTCGTTTATTTAAATATAAAATTATAAAATTAATTTTAAATTACTTAAAATACCTTTGGTTTGTATTTTTGAGAATAAATAAATTAAATATCAAAAACTAAATTTTAAAAAAAATTAAATGTCATTATTATCACTTTTAATTTCTTCATTATTAAATTCTTCTTTATTTTCTTCATCTTTATTCCTAACCATTTGTAAAGGTAAATTCATATTTAAATCATTAACAGATTCATCTTCTTTTTCTTCTTTTTGTTCTTCTTCTTCAATTGGATTTATTTTATCTTCATCTATTTTTTTTTCATCTTCATTTTCATCAATATTTTTATTAAAATTATTCCAATAAGAATTATTTTCATATTTTTTATCCATTTTTTCTAAATTAACACTTTTTCCAATTAAATTTAAATATTCTTGTAAAAGTTGCATATTTTCATTTACTAATTTTTGAGTATTATTTTTTCTTTCATTATTAATTAAATAATCGTTATTTGATCTTTTCATTTCATTATCATATATATTTCTAACAGAATTTTTATTATCTTCTAAATCACTGCTTAAATTACTTAATTGATATTTATAATTATTATTACTATGATTACTGAAATTATATTCATGTCCTTTATAATTATTTTTTTTATAATCATAATCAATATTATCATTTTTTCTTCTTTTTAATTTTTTATTCATATCATTATAATTACCTTTAATTTCTTCTATTTCTCTATCTTTTCTTCTTATTATTTCTTTTAATTCTTCAATTTTTGAATCGTATTCATTTAATCTATCTTTAATACTCATTAATTCATTTCCTAATTGTTGATGATTTGTTAATTCATCATATATTTTATTTGTTTCTTCCTCAATTATATTTCCTTCTTTTAATAATTTTTCTTTTATTATATTAAGTTCATTTATTTGTTCATCTCTTTTTTTTAATTCTTTATCTTTTTCATTTAAATTTTTTTCTATTTGTTTTAAATCTAATGATTGACTATTTTTTTTGTTACTTAAAATATTTATTGTTTCTTTCATATTACTTATTAATTCATTATAATCTGTTTTTGATTTTTGTAAATTTTTATTTAAATTATTTAAATATGAAAATCTTTCCATTGCATCATTCAAATTTTGATTACAATGGATAAAATAATCTTTTAAAATTTGACTTTCATTATCAAATCTTTTATTAATTTCAACTAAATTTCTTTTTAATTCATCATTATTTTTTAATAAATTAATATTTTCAATTCTAAGTATTTAATTTCTTCTTGAATTTTATTATTATTATTGACAGTATCTTTAACTTTAATATTTAATTGTTCATATAAATTTAAAATTTCAGTATTATTATCATTAGAATTTTTCAATTGATCTTCAATATAATCACTATAAGAAACTAATTCATTAATTTTTTGATTAATATCATTTTTATTGTTATTTTGAATTCCCATTAAAGAATTTAATTTATTGGATAATTCAATGTTATTTCCAGTAATAGTTCTATTATTATTTATAATCTCATTGTTAATAGGAGAAACTAAACCTTTAATATTATTATTATAATTATTTTTTGGAATTGATTTAGGAATACTAAATGAATTATTTGTTGTTTTTGATGTAAGATTTATTGTTCTCAAAGGAGAAACTGGTTTTGAGTTTAATACTGATCTTAATCCTGTTAAATTTTGCTTTGCTCTTTGTAATGATATATGACTTTGATTTAATATTGAAGTATTGGATGAAGGTGATCTGTTCATTTTATTTAAATCTTTTTTAATATATTTATTTGGTACTTAAATTTAATTTTTTTTATATATTTATTATATGATTTTATTCATGTAATTTATATATTAACAATAAAATCATAACAAAATAAACATAATTAACATTTATTTAAAAATGAATTATTTTATATATGATCTATTGAATAAGTTATTTATTGGTTTATATTTTGTAGAATTTTTTCCTTTATTTATTTTCCCTTTTCTATTGGACTAATTCTTTATATTTTCTAGATAATTCATCAATTTCATTTAATATATATAATTATCAATCTATATTAATTAATTTCTTATTTTGTTATAGTTTAATCTTTTTCCTATACTCATTGACTTTTTTTATTTTGAAAATTATTTTAATATTTAATAATTATTTAAATATTAATTTTATTTTAGATAGATAATTAACAAGAAAAATGATAACATTTAAACTATATTGTATTGGGACAATAATAACAACAATATATTATACTTATAAATTGTATGAAAGAGAAAATTTATTTTTTATTTTTTCAATGCATATTTTAAAATCAAAATTTTACTTTTCCTTATTTTTAAATTTTGGAATAATGATTACAATTTTTTTAGGAAAATTATGTTTGAATATATTTTACGGTGAAATAAGGTTAAGTGAAATTAGTCAAGTAATAGAAAAAATAAAAATTAAATTTATTCAAATATCATTATTATTTTTAATGCTTTCTCCAACTTTTGATTTATCTAAATTATTTTTAGTTTCCCTATTTTTTTTCATGTCTTTATTAACTTATGTTGGATTTAAAAGAAGTGCATATATTGTTTCAATGAATGAAAAATCAAAATATATTCAAATGAAAATTATTATTATTTTTCTTATTTTAGGAACTGCTAATTTTTTCCTATATGAAAAATATTATGTTACTTTAAATCAAATGAGAACAACAAAAAATAATGATATAAAAGATTTATTTATTTCTTTTATTTTTAGTTCAGAATTTTTAATTCTTTTTATTAAATTAATAGCAAAGTTTTATAAATTATTAATAAATATTACATCAATTAATGTTGGGAAAGTTTGGGAATATCGTCCTTTAGTTTTTAGTTTAATAAGTACAGTAAAATATTCAGTGAAATTATTATGTGAAATAAATTTTTGTTATGTATTATTTAAATTAGGAGGAACAAACATATATTATTTAATAGATATAATAAAAGGAATATGGCATTTATTGAAATTAATTCAGAAAATATATGATAATTACATAAGCTCAATTTATATAAATAATTTAAAAGATTATCAATCAGATATAACTTTCGAAAAAATAGAAAAATCAAGACCTGGATTTTCTGAAGAAGAAAAAGAAAAATTAAAAAATGAATTAAGTGTAATTTGTAATATATGTTTATATGAAATTGATAAAGGAAAATATTTACAATGTGGTCATATTTTTCATATTAAATGTATTAAAGAATGGATTATAGTAAATTCAAATTGTCCTATTTGTAAATCTCCTATTATTAATAAAAATGGAATTCATTCTAAATATTATAATCAACAATTAGGAATTAATGATACTGAAAAACAAACTAATGAAATATTAAAAAAATTAAATATTGGAAAAGAAACTTTTATTCCTAAAAAAAATTATGAAATTGAAAAATATAATTATTATAGAAAATTAGATAAGTTATTAGAAAAAACTTGTTTAAATTACAAGAATAATCAAGATGTTAATCCTGGTTCCATTTCATATTCTTTACCTTCTGAAGCTATTTTAGATAGAAATATTAAAAATGAAATTAAAAGAATTGAAATTGAAGTTTTGAACAAGAAATTAATGAGTATTTATCAAAATCCAGTTGAAGTAATTACAAATTTTAAAGAAAAAATTGAATAATAATGTATATTAAATTTTAAAAAAATTATATTTTATTTTTTTCTTTTCAAATAAATAATAATAACTGATAATTTAAAGAAATATAAATTAATTTATTTTGAGGAATTGGGGATTGGGGATTGGGGATTGGGGATTGGGGATTGGGGATTGGGGATTGGGG
>JAJJLU010000923.1:0-14163 GCA_023807065.1 Isotricha intestinalis
CCCAATCCCCAATCCCCAATTAATTTTTTAAAATTTATCTATTCCCAAAAAATTATTATTAATTATTGATGATATGATATGTATTTATTTATTAAATAAAATCTAAAAAATATACTAAACTAGAGTTAAATAACTAAAACAATTTATTTTTTTCAATCAAGATTGAACTTTAAAAAAATTTTCAGATTCTCCATGATTGCATATCTCAATCTTTTACGATATTTTATAAAAACTTTTAATTTAATTAATTGAAAATTGATTATATTTTATAGAAATATTTATTTATTTGTTAAATTTATCCAATTACTCAATAAATTTAATGATCAAAAAAAAATTTAAGAATTTTAAACAATAATTTTAAATTTTGTATTTTATCAGACTCACATATTTGATTATTTATAAATTTATTTTTAAATTTTTAAAAAAAATTTATTTAAAAAACTAATATAATTCTTTTCTTTAAAATAAATCTTTCATTTTAATTAAAAAAATCTATTATTTTTATTAATTAAAATAAAATTACTTGAATTTTTTCATATATAAATATAATAATGGATAAAAACTTTTTTCTTAATAATAACAACACTCCAAATAACCCATTACATTTTGAAAATGAAAATAAATTTGAAATGCAAATTTTAGATGAAAATATAAAAAAAACAAATAATAATCAATTCCCATTTTTTTCAAATGATTCTCAATTTAAATTTCGAAAAAACAGAAAAGATTTTTTAGACACATCTCGTTTAGAAAGATTAGGAAATCCAAACGAACCATTATTAAATAAAGAAAATGAATCCAGAACATCAAAAGCAGCAGAAATATTAAAAGATATATCTAAAAAAGGAATATCTCTTTTAACAAATATAAAAGAAAATTTAACAGGAGAACCACAAAAATTTATAGATGAAACAACAGAAAGAAAAATAACATTTACAGGGAAATTTGAACCAGAAATAAATGCTCCAAATATAATAAGAAATCAAAAATATTCAATAATATCATTAATCCCAGTAGTATTATTTAATCAATTTCGTTTTTTTTCGAATTTATTTTTTTTACTTATTGCAATATCACAAGCAATACCTCAATTAAGAGTAGGATTTTTATTTACATATGTTTCACCTCTTGTAATAGTTTTAGCAATAACAATATGTAAAGAAGCATATGATGATTATAAAAGATATTTACGTGATAAAGAATTAAATGAAACTTTATTTAATAAAGTAACATATAATGGATTAGAGAAAATAAAAGCATGTGATATTAAAATGGGTGATATAATATCATTAAGTAAAGATGAAAGAGTTCCTGCAGATATGATATTTTTACATACAAGTGATAAATCAAAAACTATTTTTTTAAGAACTGATCAATTAGATGGAGAAACAGATTGGAAATTAAGAAAACCAATTTCAACAACTCAAGAATTAAATGATATAAGAAAATTAGTAAATGATGATTATTATTTAATTGTTGATCCACCAACAAAACATATTTATCAATTTAAAGGAGTATTTGTAATGCAAATAGGAAGTAATGTTCTTAATGTAAAAAAAGAAGGTTTATCACTTGAAAATACTTTATGGTCAAATACTGTTATAGCATCTTCAAATGCAACTGGAATAGTAATTTATACAGGAAGAGAAACAAGAGCTCAAAAAAATAATAGTGAACCACAACCTAAATTTGGTTCTATTGATATGGAAATTAATTCTATTTCAAAAGCTCTTTTTATTTTCATGTTTGCTTGTGCTGTTATTATCGTTGCTATGAGTGGATTTCCAGGAACTTTGGAAGTCAATATTGTTAATATTTTCAGATTTTTACTCCTTTTAAGTTCTATTATTCCCATTTCTTTAAGAGTTAATTTAGATTTTGCTAAAATCGTTTATTCTGTCAAAATTAATAATGATGATAATATTCCTGGTACTATTGCTAGAAATAGCCAAATTCCTGAAGAATTAGGAAGAATTCAATATTTATTTTCTGATAAAACTGGAACTCTTACTCAAAATGAAATGATTTTTAAACAAATTTGTTTTGAAAGTGGAACTTTTAATGAAGATTCTTTAGAAGAATTAACTTCAATTGTTCAAGATGAATGTAAAAAGAGTATAGGACCTTTAAAAGATGTTGAGGAAAAAATATTAAATAGTCAAGAACAAAATAGAAAGAGATTTAGAAGAAATAGAAATAATGTAATTAGAGATACAATAACAGCATTAGGATTATGTCATAATGTAACTCCAACATTAGAAGATGGAATAAAAGGTTTTCAAGCAAGTTCTCCAGATGAAATAGCTTTAGTAAAATTTGCAGAAGAAATAAAAATAGAATTATCAAAAAGAACTCAAACCCAAATTCAAATTATTAATGGAAATAATCAAGAAGAAAATTATGAAATTTTAGCAAATTTCCCTTTTAGTTCAGAAACAAAGAGAATGGGAATTTTATTAAAAAATATAGAAACTCAAAGAATAATATTTTATTTAAAAGGAGCCGAAGTAGTAATGGAAGAAAAAGTCCAAGAAAATTCAAGAGCATTCCTCCGTGAAACATGTGAAAATTTAGCATCAACAGGTCTTAGAACATTAGTAATATCTCAAAAATATGTTTCTCTGCCAGAATATGAAACTTGGGTGAAAAAATATGAATTAGCAAAAACTGAAATGGAAGAACGTGAAAAGAAAATTCAGAAAGTAATAGAAGAACTAGAATCCAATATGGAATTCCTATGTGTAACAGGAGTAGAAGACAAACTTCAAGTGGATGTGACAGACTCAATTGAATCCTTAAGAAATGCAGGGATTCAAATATGGATGTTAACAGGAGACAAAGTAGAAACTGCAACATGTATAGCAATATCAACAGGTTTAAAAGCAAAAACCCAGAAATTATTTTATATGAAAGAATTAACAACAAAAGAGCAAGTAGAAAATCATTTACATCAATATGAAACAATGTCAGATACAGTTCTAATAATAGATGGTAATACAATGAATATAGCACTTCTTCCTGAAAATGAGAAACTATTCTTCGAAATAGCTAGTAAAGCACCAGCTGTAGTATGTTGTCGATGTTCACCAACACAGAAAGCACTAATTGTGAAAGGTATGAAGACCCATACATCAATGCGTACAGCAGCAATAGGTGATGGAGGTAATGATGTAGGGATGATACAAGAAGCACATTTAGGAATTGGAATAGTTGGAAAGGAAGGGAAACAAGCTTCTCTTGCTGCAGATTTTTCAATTAATGAATTTAGAGCTGTTAAACTTCTTTTATTATGGCATGGGAGACTTTCTTATAAGAGAAGTGCGGTTTTAAGTCAGTTTGTTATTCATAGAGGATTAATTATTTCTATTATTCAAATTATTTTCAGTTTTATGTTTTATTTTACTAGTATTCAAATTTATAATGGATATCTTATGCTTGGATATACTACTATTTATACTTCTTTACCTGTTTTTTCTATTGTTTATGATGAGGATGTTGATTTAACTTCTGTTATTAAATTTCCTGTTCTTTATAAAATTCTACAAAAAGGAAGAGTTCTAAATATGAAAACTTTCGTTAGTTGGTGTGTTAAAAGTATTTATCAAGGAGCTGTTATTATGATTGGAGCTGTTTTACTTTTTGAGGATAATTTCGTTAATATTGTTTCTATTACTTTCACAGCTTTGATTTTTATTGAAATACTTAATGTTTATTTACAAGTTCATAAATTGCATATTGTTATGATTGTAAGTTTTGTTTCTACTATATTTGTTTATTTAGCTACTATGGTCTTACTTAGGACTACTTTTGATGTTGCTTATATTTTCGCTTGGGATTGTATGAAGAAGATTATTATTTTAACCGTGTTGTGTTGGTTGCCTTTTTATTTATTGAATATAATTTATAGAGTTTATTTCCCAGAAGCTCATGAGAGAGTTGCTTGAAAAAATATTTCATATATAATAGAATAGGATACGGAAATTATAAGGTATAAATTTTTATATATATATATTTACTTAAATAATATTTAATTAAATTCCTTTATATAAATTCCCTTTAACTTATAATAAATATAATAAAAATTTATATATAACTCCTGAAAAAAATTAAAAAAAATTAAATTAAATAATAAAAAAAATTAAAAAAATCAATAAATGAAAGATAATTCACAACAACAACAACAGGCAAAAAAAACAACAATAAAATTAAACCCTGGTGAAAAATTTCTTCCAATAGTACTTTTAAACCAGTTAGTAAAGACAACAGACCTTCCAAAAGAGACAATAGAAGAAACAAACAGTGAATTATGGTATGAGACCCTTCATGGTACAGGCGAACTTCTCTTTCAGAACAACCTCCTTTATAACGGACCAGTTAAATTTGGGATTTTCGAATCAGGAGATGAAAACATATTATGTCAAATTTCTTTTCCTGATGGAACAAAATACGAAGGAACAATCCATAACAATCGTATTACAGGAACAGGGAAAATTTATTTCCCTTCAGGCTCTATATATGAAGGTGAGGTCCTGAATGGACTTCGTCACGGTTTTGGTGTGTATAACTCAAATGATGGGAACATTCACTATGAGGGGAATTGGAAAAACGGATTGAAACATGGGAATGGAATAATGACGAAAAATAATATAACATATGATGGAGAATGGAAAGATGGTGATATTAATGGTTTTGGGAAAATGACTTGGAATTCAGGGAATATATATGAAGGTGATTTTTGTAAAGGACACATTCAAGGTAATGGGTTTATGATATGGTATGATAAAAGAGAAAAATATAGCGGACAATGGAATAATGATAAACAAAATGGTATTGGAATGCAAACGTGGTATGAAATGAGAGGAGAACATAAATATTTATTTAATAGATATACTGGGGAATGGAAAGATGGGAAAAGATGTGGTTATGGAGTTTTCTTATATAGTAATGGTGCTAAATATGAAGGTTCTTGGGTTAATAATATGAAAGAAGGTTTTGGGATTTTTACTTATATGGATGGGAAAAGATATATTGGATATTTTCACTTAGATGAAATTGTTGATTTGGAAAAACCTATTTCAATTGAAGAAATTAATTCAAGGTTAGATAAAATGAAAGGTAATAATGAGAATGAAAATGATGATAAAAATATTAAATTTAATATTAGTAAAAGAAACACTAATAAATCTGTTAGTAAAACCAAAAAAACTCTTAAGAATTTGGAAGTTATTGTTGAAAGTAAAGAAGAAATGACTAAAAAGGATGAAGAGAAAGAAAAGGAAAAATTGGCTCAATTGAAAAAGAAAAAAACAATAAAAGAAAAAGTTAAAATCACTCATTTAAACCGTTTCAGACCATTTATAGATTTAAGTGATTTAGAAGAATTAGATTCTACAGTTAAAGAAAGTGAAAATGAAATAGAAAATATTTTCTTAAGAAATTTCACTGAAATAAGAAGATGGTATATATCAACATTTAAAATAGAATATGAAACAGAAGAAATTAAAAACCAAAAAGAAAAAGAATTATTAATACCACCATATAATATAAATACAAATAAAAGTTATTTTTGTATGGAATTAAAAGATTTATGGAGATTTTTCCGTGATGTTGGCATAACAAATATTGATTTTACTTTCGCAGAATTTGATAGATTATTTTATAATGAAGGAAATAATCAATTAAAAATGTTTTTTATTCCAGAAGATATAACTGATAGAGAAGAAATTTATAATTTTTTAATTCATCAAGTTATGGATTCAAAAATTAATTTTGTAAATAAATATAAAACTTATATTGAATATTATAATTTAGATGAAAGAACAAAATCAGATTCAACTCAATATTTATATAATGTATTAATCCAAAGTGAGAAAATAGGAAATACTAATAAAACAAAAAATAAATTTTTTAATCCTAAAATATTTGAAAATACAAATTATTATAATTTCCTTCCTTCACATTCAAATTCAAATAATAGATTAGATTTTAATTATCATAATTATAGACAAGTAATATTATTACGTCATTTTTATTTAGCTTTAATAAAAGCTTCAATGATAAAATATTCAAATGAAAATATTCCATTATATCAAAAAGTGAAAAAAATTTTTGATTTATGCAATGCAGGAAAACCAAATTTAAAAAGAAGAGCAGGTAATAAATCAATGGCTTCTCGTTTGGAAAGTTCATTTATTAATAAAGAAAATCAAGTTTTAAATGAACAATTAAAAAAAAGAAATTCAGAATATGCTTTAATTGATAAATTTTTCCTTGAACATGAATTAAGAATGAAACCTATTTTTTATCATTTATTTGAAAAATCACAACATGGAAAAGATTCTAATTTTAATGATATGACTGTTAGTTATAAATTCTTTTATGATAATATTATTTTAAGAAGTGAAATATTAAGAAAATTATATCCTACCAAATTACAATTTATAGAAATTATTACTCATTTTTTTAAAGAAAAACCTTTTTATACTGAAGAAGATTTAGAAGAAAAATCTCTTGAAGTTAATGATTATATAGAAAGTTGTTTAGATTTAGAATTTGTTTTTTATGAATTTGTTGAAATGATGTTTTTTATTTGTAGAAGATATATTTTAAGAAGTAAATTTGATGAAAAAGATACTAAAAGATTATTTGAAATTATTAATCATATTTGGCTATTAATTAAACCAAAGAAATTAGAACATGAAGAATTAAAAGGAAAAATGTTATATGTTTATCCTAAATTAAAATCCCATACTACAATGGAAAATATTAATGAAATTAGGAAATTAAGAGAAGAAAGGGAATTAATGAAGAAAAAAGAAATGGAAAGATATACTATGGAAAGAAAAAATTTAGAAGATGAAGATTTAAATGTTTATCATGAAGAAATTGAAAATGAAGAAGATGATGAATCAAGTGATTATTAAATATTTTTCTTATATAATAAATATTTTTAAATAAGAAAAAATAAATATAAATATTTAATTATTTTTTAATCTTCCAAAAAATAACATTAAAATAAGTATTTTTAAATATTTATTTAAATTAATAAAAAATAGAATACTAAATATCAATATTTTTTAATTTTTTCCATAGAAGTAAATTTTCCTCAGCAATGTTATATTGTAAAAATTTTTTATAATAATCAATATTTTCTTTTCTAGGGAAAACTCTAATAAAACTTCCAGTTTGTCTTTCAAATTCACAAATAGTTTCTTCAACATTTTCTTCAATTTTATCTTTATAATGAATTCCATATTCTAAAGGTTCATAATCAGCATGTGAAAAAATTTTAAAACCAAGAATATTAAACATATCTGCAAATAATTTGCTTTTTAATTTTTCTTCATAATATCCAATTGCTCCTAAACTTGGACTTAAATTAATTTCTAATAACCAAGGTTTCATATTTTCATCAATTAAAATATCCATTCCATATAATTCAAATAAATTTCCATTATTTAATATATATTTTTTTTTTAAATTTTCTGTTTCTATTTCTGTATTTGTCATTGTTAAAACTGATTTAATTGCTAAATCTTTTATTTTTTCAAATATTTCATCATAATTTATTCCTTCTTTTTCATAATATTCTTTTAATTTTGATAAAGACCAAATATTTTCTTCTTTTTCTTTTTCAAATTCACCATTAAATTTTGGATTTTTTTTATTTACAGCAACATTAGTTAAATGAATATATAGGTTATTTAAATTTTCAATTTCTAAATTATATTCTTCAGTAGAACGCCTTGCAAGTCCTTCTTCATAAATATAAATTTTTAAAGGTCTATGTCCAGTTACAAATAAATATATTCTTAAATCATATTTTTTCCCTTCAATTAAATGAGGATTTGAAATATATTTAGTTATAATCTGATTATCTCTAATTACACTATTTGAATCTAAAAATTGTATTCCTTTTCCTCTTGTTGAACCTTGAGGTTTAATTAACCATAAATTATCTTTTGTTGGTTTATAATCTTTAAATACTTTTTGTATTAATTGATTTTCAGCTGGACTTCTATATGTGGTACTCATAAAATTATAATCATTTGGAAATTTATTTTCCATTATTTTATAATTTTTATATAATAAATCTTTTCTTGTTATTTGAGAATGATTTAAAAAATGATTATACTTTTCATAAGGATACATTATACTAGGATGTGATTTTTTATGTGCTGGATTATACCATATAATATTTGCTTCATTTACATTTCTTGTTCTTATTATATTTGAAATTTCTAAATTTCTTCTTAAACACAAAGGAGAATATTTACTTGCACTAAAATTTTCTAGTGAAACAACCATAAATTCCTTTTCTTTAATTTTTAATAAGTTAGTAGGAGTTTTTATTTCTTGTGGAAAATTATAATCTGAATAATATTTAAAGAATAATGTTTTTTGAGGATTTTTACATATATTATTTAATGGTTTTATTAATAATAATTCTTGGAATTCAACATCTTTTATTTCTGGAAATTTTCCAACTGCAATTTCATTTTCATATTCTCTATCTGAAAGTTCACATTTATTCCCAAATTTATATTTTGACATAAAATAATCACCAAAACAATAATTTACTTCTATTAAATAATTATCTTCAATTATATATGAATGTAAATTATATGTATATGTAAAAAAATCAAAATCTAAATATGGAAGTTTAACATAATACCAATTTAAACTATTTAATATTGATAAAGTATAAGGTGAAATTAAAAAATTATTTTCAAAATTATTTGATTTTTTATATTCATTGAAAATCATATAATCATTAAATGGTAAATTATCTTTTAAATAAATTTCATCTTCAATTTTTTCTATTTCAACAAAAATATTTTCTTCTTCTCCTTTTAAAATTAGTTGATTTAATATATAACTATCTCGAAAAGATATTTGATCTTCGAATAAAAACACAGTATTATTTTTCCTTAGATTAGTAAAATATTTAAAAGTATCATAATTAAAACCTAAAAGTCTTGTTAATTGATTTAAAAAATTATAAGTTAAATTATCTATTGAATGTTTTAAAAAATTATATTTTTCATCATTAATTTTTATTACTCCAATAATAGGTCTTAAAGATTTATGAGTATATGTACATATTTTATTTGTCATAAATTCATTTTGATTTATGTCTATATTAATAAATAATAAAAAATCAGCTTTTATTCCGTTTAATAATTGCATATTTGAAATTGAAATTTCTTCATCACAAACATTTGGATTTAATATTTTTTCTATTTGACCTCCACTTTTTACTAATAGAATAGAATTTATTATTGTTATAGATGAATTTAAAGAGGTTTTTAAATAATTTAAATTTTGTTTTGAAACTCCATATATTTTTTCAAAAATACTAAAATCTGTTGCTATTTGATAATGATGAACAGTTTTTTCTGATAAAATTAAGATAATATTTGAAAGGAAAAGAATAATATAATTTATTATTGTCATTTTTTTCGGTAAATAAATATTTTTTAATAATTTAAATTATTTTTTTAAGATTTTTTCTCCCATATTTTAAACAAAATCAATTAAGGATAATGTTTAATCAAAATAAAAAAAGAAATAATTCAATTAATTTAAAAATGATTCGAATATAATTTTAGATTATTAATATAATTTAAAATATAGAAAAAAAACGTTAAAAAAAATATTTTGGAACTCATCTCAATGAAAAAATATCTTCCTTTACACAAATTATATTTATGTTAAAGAATCAAAAATAAAATTTTTTCCAATAATTAAATTAATAAAATCAATTTTTTCATCATATTTTTGTTAATAAATTTATAAATATTATTATAACTAAAATATAATAAAAGATAAATTCAATTTAGATTTTTTTTAATTAAATATTTGATAAGAAAATAACTTATTCTTCAATACGCAATTAGTTGGAGTATTTAATTCTTTTTATTTTTTTAACAAATAAACTAATTTTAGAAAACCTTTATTTATTATAAAATATTTTCAATTATTGTATATACTTTGTCTCTATAAAATTTGAACTTTAATAAGAATATAAAGAAATTAATTAATGATTTTTTGATTTTCACGAAACAATAAAAAGTCTCGTTAACGTTTAAAATTACTTCGTCTTCTCCTCTTTTTGAGATATTATTTCTTATATTCTTATTTAAATTCCAAAAATCAAGTTCTAATATTTCTAAATAAATTAAAGAAGAAAAAATAGATAAAACAATTAAAATAAAAATACTTTTTAAATCTAAGAACATGCTTATTCAAGAAATTGTATTATAATAGTAATAAAGAAGACTAAATTTAAATATTTTAGAATTTAGAAAATGATTTATTAAAGAGACTATTATAAAGAAAGTAAATATAAGAATTTCATTTGTTTTAAGGGAAGAAAAAGAATATTTTTTATAAATTAAAGAGTTATGAGCCTAAATAATAAATAAATATTAATAAAGATATTTGTTTTGAGATAATAAGAATATCAATTAAAATATATCTTTTAATTTCATACCACCTCTAAATCTAAAATATAAATTAAAAAAAAATTACAAAAATTGAAAATGTTTAATGAGAATTAATGTTTTTGTTGAAAACAAATATTTTCAATTTAAATTAAGAGAAATTGGAATAAGATAAATTTTCTGTTACTTCATCATTATTTAATTCAAAATAGAATAAGTAATGGCAATATAAAAAATATAGAATTATAAATGAAAACATTAAGATAAATGATTTCAAATAATTATTATATTTTTTATTTTTTAATGTTAAAACTTCTTTTATCTTTTTCTTTGATGTCATTTATACCATTAAATAAATATTATTCCGAAAAATATTGTGTTGTTGCCTAATTTCTTGCAAAATTTAAAAGAATCGTTTTAGTTGATGATATTTCAGTTTTATTTTTTGTCAATAATGATCAATAATATTTATCATAACAAAAAGAGGGATTTAGATGAGGTTTTTTTGGAGATTAATTTAATCAACATTTTTAAAAAAATAACAATTTGATTTTATTCACTTAACAATATAAAACTTTTTGTAAAAATTTTATTTTCAAAATTAAATAATTCACAATAAATGAAATTAATTAATATTTAATAAAATTTTCAAATAGAAAATCCCTTCTTTTTTTTTATGACGTTTTCAAAATATCTGAGGGAAGCTTAAATATATTCTTAATAATTGTTTTAAAAAAATATTATAAACAAAATTTAAGAAAAAAATATTAAAAATAAAAAAATTACCATAATACTTATTATTTCACAGATTTAATATTATTTTCACTTTTTCTTTCACTTAATCTCCCAATACTTTGAGTTTCTTTTTCTTTTTCATTTCCATTTTTTTCAGTATAATAACCAAATTCATTGAATTCTTTATTTTGAACTTTAAATCTTTTTTGTTCAACTTTGGCGTGTTCTTCATATATTTTTTTTTTTTCTTCATCTAAATTTTCCCATTCTTTCAAAATCATTTTAATATAATTTGAATCATTTAGATCTTTATTTTCTTCTTTTATACGCTCCATTCTTTCAATAAAATATAATTGAAAAGAATTTTTAGGACTTTTAGGAGTGTTAAATATTCTATTTTTATATTTTTGCATTTTTTCTTCATATTTTTTTAACTCTTCATCTGCTAATTTATTATATTTTTCTTTTTCATTTTCACTTATTTCATTCCATAATCTTTTACACATTTCAAAAAAGCTTTCATTATTTTCTGGAATTTTATCTTTATTTGATTCGACAAAAAAATGGAAAGCACTTTTAGGTTTTGAAGGAATTATTCTTTTTAATTTTTTCTTATGTATCATTTTCATATAAATATAACATAATTTAATTTTTTTAGCCTTTTGTAAATATTCATCTTTTTCTTCTTTTGAAAGCTTTTCCCATAAATTTATTCCTTCTTTTAAAATATTATTAGTTTTCAATTCTTCTTTTTTCACCTTTTCACTTAAAAAAATTTTAAATGCACCAGCAGGTTTTTTTGGTTGAATACCATTAATAATTTCAAATAATTCTCTTTTTTTTAATTTTTCTAAATTTATTTCTTCTGCAAATTCTTCATATTTATTTTTTTCATTTATAGGTAATTTTCTCCATAAATTTGAACAAATTTGAAAAGAAATTTGTTCTTCTTTTTCTTTAAATTCATGAATTATTTTATGAACAAAAACAACATATCCATTTATATAATTTGTATTTATAATTTTTTCAATCCAACTTATTTTTTCTATATTTTTGGTTTTCCATTGTAATTTTTCTTCTTTTGATAATTTATTCCAAGCTTTATTCGCTTCAGCTTTTATTTCTTTTAATTTTTTATTATCAACAAAAAAATCTATTAATCTATAATAAAGAAATATTCTATAACAAGAATATTTATATTTAAATTCATTTAGAAAAAATTGGCGCGCTGATTCAAAGTCTTTTTTATATTTTTCTTTTTCTTCTTCAGAGAGTTTTATATATTTTTTCTTTTCCTCTTCAGGAATCTCTTTCCATTCTTTACTTAATTTCTTTATAATTTCACAAGATTTCAGTGAAGAGTTTTTTTCTTTTTCTAAAGAGAATTTTTCTTGGATAAATATAGTTTTAGGATTTTTCAAATATTTTAATGAAATACTTGATAATTTTTCTTCAAAGTCTGAATCTTCAATTATTTTGGTTAATGTATCATTACATTTTAGAGGGAGATTTATATCTTCTTTTGATTTGGAATTATTTTCACTTGACATTATTGTTTTTTTTTAAATTAATTTAAATTCATTTGATTATATAATTTAATGGAATTTTAATTATTTATTTTTAATAATGTTTCAATTATTTTAATTAAATTAAATATTCATTTTCACAAAAAATAAAATAAGTTAACAGTCTTTAATTTAATTTTTATAATTTAATTTAATAAATAATCAAACTATTTTTTAAAATGAATAATAATATATCAAAAACCAATTATTTAATTTAAATATTAGATAAAATTTATAAAATTCTTTAGCAAATATTTCCTTGAAAAACACTTTCCTTATATACAAAATTACTTCTAAAATCCATTAAATTTCCCCAAAAATTTTTTTCTTTTTTTCCAATTCCTTTCCTATCAAATTGATTGACAAACTCTTGAATTCTTTGAGCTTTTTTCATAACAATTTCATCTTTATTATTTAAGGCTTCATCAGGACAACCAATTAAATATTGGTATATTTCTGCTTTATCTTCTTCAAGAGCACTTGTTGAATAATGATTAATAAATCCTTTTAAATTTTTATCTAATTTTATCCATTCTCTTTCATTTTCTCCTCCATTTCCATAAGAAAAATTTTTTATATTTAATTTTGCAAATTGTGCATCTTTGAAAGAATAATCATCAATCCAATCAATATAATGAAATATTTCATGATGTAAAACAATTCTTATATAAGCGAAATTTCTTTCTTTTGATGATAATATTAAACTTTTTGTTTCAGTAAATTCTGGAAATCCACTTCTTTCTTGAGATAAATTTATTTTTTTTAATTGAATATTATGTAATATTATAATTTTTTTTATTTTAGAATTTTTAATAAAACTTTTAGGATAAATTAATAATTCCATTAAAAAGATTGGAAAATAATTATCTAAATCTTCTATTGTTGCAGGATTACCTTCTAAACTATAATTGAAAGATTTATATTTAAATGGTTTATTTGGAATTACTAACTTTATATTGAATTTTTTAAATAATGAATTTATTTCTGGCTTTATTTGATTAAATATTCCTTTTATTTTTTGATATTGAAAACTCTTTATTGATTTATTTGGACGAAATATTTCATTTATATATATTTTCATTAATGGTTTGTTTAATAATGAATTTAAAATAGGATAATTTTCAAAATTCCTATAATTTCCTTGTGGAATAAATTCATTTTCAGATATTTGTAATATTTGTATTTTTTTATAAGGTTTTATATCTTCTTCTGATATTTAGTGTATGATTTTTTTGAAAAACATGGACATGTTTTTAACATTAATTTTTTTAATGAAATTTTATTTCCCATTTTATTTTGATATTATTTATTTAAATTTATTAAAAAAATAAAAATAATAATGATTTAAATTAAATAAATTATTTACCTTAATTTAGTGGTAATATGTACAAATAATAAAAAAAATATTCAAAAAATTG
>JAJJLU010000924.1:0-14160 GCA_023807065.1 Isotricha intestinalis
TCCCCAATCCCCAATCCCCAATCCCCAAATTTTATGATAAATATAATTTATTTCTTTTAAAATAATGTCTTAATTTTTAAAAAAAATTATATAATTATTTTGGTAATTTAATAAAATTATTAAAAATAAAATTATCAAATTAAATAAAGAAATATTATTTATTTATATATTTTTAGAATATCCACACAAAAGGAAAACTAAAAGTATCCTAAAAATACTACATAATTTATTCAATTTATTAATATTACTATTTATATATTATGTTTTATAAAATTTTCAATTACATAAATTTAATTTTTTATCATTTCATTAAAAACAGATATTTAGAAATTGATTTTGTAATAATTTTTTTACCAAATTTATTTATTTTATTTTCTTCTATATTTTAGTAAGACAACCTAAAATTCCTAAAAATATTGATTTATTTTTACAAACTGTTAAAATTTTTTGAATTATAAAATTTCCACATTTTTTTGTTAATAATTCCATTATTCTTTTTTCACTATTACAAATATGATTGATTAAATTATATACTATATTTTCATTATTAATATCAAATTTTTTTTCAATTACATTAGAAAAATATTTTTCTTGACAAAATATGTATTTTATATATTTATAAAAATTTCGTATATAAAGTGAAAAATTGAATAAAAAAAGAAAAAATAAAAACAAAAAAAAATAATGAAAATATTAATTAAAAAAATAAAAATAAATAAAAACCTGAAAAAAGTAATATTAAAAAAAACTAAATATCAATCCTCAAAAAAAGAAAAAGAAAGAACATAAAATTCAGCTTTGACTGTTTTTCAAAATTCCAGTAAGCCACTTAAAAGCATCATCTAATCCTTTTCCAGTTTTAGCAATAGTTTTAAAAATAGCCCACTGTCGATTTTTAATATCAGTGAGTGCCATATTTTCTGAAATTTGTGCATCACTTAAACAACCTTCAACATCTTGTTTATTAGCTAAAATAGCAATAGGAACTCCTTTTAAATCATCTTCTTGTAATAATAAAAATAATTCTTGTTTTGCAATATCTAATCTTTCTTTATCAGATGAATCAATAACAAAAATTACTGCATTTGTTTTTGGATAATAACATCTCCAATATGGTCTTATTTCACTTTGTCCTCCTAAATCCCACATTTGAAAATTTATATTTTCATATTTTACACTCTCTACATTAAATCCTAATGTTGGTACTGTCACTTTCACTTCTCCAAATTGCATCTGATATAATAATGTTGTTTTACCTGCATTATCTAATCCTAATATTAATAAACGTACTTCTTGATTTGAAAAAAGATCTCCAAATATTTTTGATAAGATAAAACCCATTTTTTTTTGAATGTTTATTTTTTTATTTGTTTTTTATTTTTTTTTATTTATTTATTTAATTTTAAAATGAGTTTTTTATTGAATATGATTGAATAAAATTAAGTGAATTTATATTATTAATATTTAAAAAAAATTATATGTTTTAAAAAAAGAAGCTAATTTTTCTTGGAAACACAAATTTGTATACTATAACCATTTTTGACTTTATGTTGATATAAAGTATCATTATCATTAATAATTCCACCACCAAAAAGTAATCTAATAATATTTTTATTTAAATCAATGTTATATTTCTCAGCATATTTTTCAATTAAAAATTTACCTGTTTGATTTTCTCTGACTTTCATTTTAATATTTTTTTGATTGGGAATATCAAAAAGAGTAATTTCAATTTCTTCGTTGTGTGAATCATCTTGAGGTAATAATTCTAATTCAAAATAAGGATCATTAATACAATAATTAGGAACTTTATAAATATTACCATCTTTATCAATACATTGATTAATACAACCATTTATAGTATTAATTCCATTTTTAAATAAATAATCTTCTGCTTTAATATGATCATAAACACAAGCTTGATGAATAATTTTCCATTGTATTTTTAAAGGACTTGATTGTTTAGATATCCAAAATTTTTCTCTTAATTCTATTAATTCATCTATTTTTAAATTACATTTATATCCTGGCATTTGTTTTATTCCAAATCCTTTCTTTATGTTATTTCCCCATTCTGGCATATCTTTAAATTTATCATCTTCATTATCAAATATATTTCGATATTCATTCTCCGATTTTTCATTTTTATTATTTATTTGATTTAGATTTTGATTTTGATTCTTTTGCTTTGTTTTCACATCTTTATTACTTCCTCCACAAATTCCCATTTTGATAATTTATTATTTTATTTAATTTTTTAATTAATATTTAAATTGATTTTTTTAGTTTTAAATGTCTGATAATAATATATTTAAATGGAATTCTTGTAGTGAAGATTTTCCTTTGAAAACTAAATATGGTAATATTATGAAATTTGGAATTCTTTCTCCTGTTTATCATAGAAAAATTTCTCCTATTTTATATGAATATTCAAATGAAATTCCTGATATGTTTAAATTAGATATTATGAAAAAGGGAAAATTAAAATATAATAACCCTCATTTAAATGATGTTATTAAAGTTGATAGAAGTGAATCATTTAAAAATATTGAAAAAAGTGGTAAAATTATTAAAATGTTAGATAAAATTAAAGGAAATTTTAAATTAAATAGAGATAATAGTTTTTTAAAAAAAATTAAAAGTGAAAAAGCTTTTGAAATGAGTCTAATGTATAAAAGTAAATCAAGTAATGATATTTTAAAAAGAAATCCTACCAATAATGGTTTAACATTAAATTATGATAATAATAAAAATAATATAAATTTTGGTAAAACATTTTTTAGTTTATATGATAATCATATTAGAAGAAATAATAATATTCATTTATCAAATAAATTAAATAAACAAATAGATAAAAATTATGTAACTTTTTTTGCTGGGAATTCAGGATTAAAATGTAGTTCTTTAGATAAAGAAAAGTTAGAAACAATAAAAAGTAAAATTAATTTAAAGAATACATCATATTTAAAGAATTTAAACACATTTGATATAAAAGAAAGTTACAATGAGAATAAAAGAATAAAATTTGAATTTAAAAGAAAACCATATATTATATATAATCCAATTTCAAATACTTATAGGAAAGTAATTCCAGATATTTTAACAAATAATAAATGGGATTCATATTCAGAAACTTTTTGTTTATTAAGAGGAAGCTTTGGTATTAAAAGAGGGTATTTCAGTGAATTTAGTGAAATGAATAAAGCAAGTATCAAAATGTATGATTCCTACATAAAAAAATCTAATAACGAAAAAAAAGGGAAAAAATTGAAAATTCCATCTCCTTTAAAAAAAATATAATATTTTTTATGATATAAAAATAAAAAAAAATTTAAAATGCCTCCAAATAAAAAAATAAAAAAATAACATTAATATCCGTGAATTTAATTTATTAATAATATAACTTAAATGGAAGCTGAATTAGAAAGACCAATTAAAAATAATGAAAATGAAATGAGAGAAAACTTAAACACAATAAAAATGAATGAGCCAAGAGATACATTAATGAATAATCAAAGGAGAGACAAACTTAAGCAAACATTAATAGATAGATTTATGCATAGTTTTGGTGAAATAGCAGTTAAGCCAATAATAGAAAAAGAAGTTTCGACATTTTTAAAAAGAGATAAATTAAATGATTATGATCTTCAACAACTTGAAAAAACAATTCAAGGAAAATTAAGTGTTAAAAAAAAGAAGAAAGATTTAAGAAAAAATTTATCAAATCCTAATAATGATAGAAATCAAACTTATCAAGGAAATAATATTAATGTTGAAGAAGTTAAATTACCTGATATTAATCAAAGTAGACTTCAAAATAAAAATTTATGTTCTTGTGAAAGATTAAATCAAAGTAGAATGAGTGGAGCAAGTGATTTAGATAAATTTGATGATAGAAATTTAGGTGATCAAATGAGAGATGAAGAAATGAAAGATTTTCAGAAATTAAATTTAGGAGTTAAAGAGAAAGAAAATAATAAAATAGATTTTGACTTTTCTAAATATGCTGATGAATGGGATGCAATAAATATGTATAATAAGAAAAAATTTGAAGAAGACAAAAAAAGAGAAAAGATAAAAGATCATGAAATGAAATTAAGAACAAGGAATGATTTAGATAATCAAATAAAACAAAAAATAAAAAGAGAATATGAAGAAAAATTAAAATCTCTTGAATATGATGCTTTAGTAGATAAACATTTAAAACATTTAGATGAATTAGAAGCAAAGAAAAGAGAAGAAATAAAAAAGAGAGTTTTAAAAGAAAAAGAAATGAGAGATAAACAATTAAGAGAACAATATGTGAAAAAAAGAATTGATTTTTTAAAAAATAAGAAATATGAAAGAGCATTAGTAAAGGAAAATCAACAACAAATAAAAGATGAAAAAAAAGCTAATTTAGAAAGGAAAAAAGCAGAGAAATTAGCAATGGAAAAAACAAAAGAAGATAATTTATTAAGAAGGAAAATTTTAGCAGAAGAAGAAAAAAAAGAAAGAGAAGATGATATTAGAATAATGGAAGATGCATTAGCCTTGGATATTAAGAAAGAAAATGAGAGGAAAGAATATTTTAATAAAATAGAAAGAAATGCAAATGTTTTTTCTGGAAAAGCAATTGAAACTGTTTTAAAAGCTCAGAAAGAAAAAATGAGAATGGAAGAAGAAAAATTAAAAGAATATGAAAGAATTATGAATGAAAGAGCTAAAGAAGATGATGAAAGAAGATTAAGAGAGATTGCTCAAGGAAAAATTAATTATAGAAATTATTTAGATAAACAAGTTGCTAGAAGAAAATTAAATGATGAATATGAAAAAAAAGTTGATTTGGAACAAGGAAGAATTTGGAAAGAAGATACTAAAAGATTTCATGAAAAAGAAAAAGAAGTTGCTAGAATTATTAGAGAAATGAATAAAAGAAATTTAGAAGCTCTTAATGAACAAGTTAAAAGAGGAAAAGCTATTGTTGATCATGGAATGAGTGAAACTGAGAAAGCTATGAATAAAGATATTTTGAAAGAAGCTACTCAAGCTTAATTTATTTTTTTTTTGAATGTTTTTAAAAAATAAAAATGATTTATTCACAATGTTTTTTTTCTATCTTTATTAAGTTTTAATTATATTTTTTTTGCATGTTTAAATAGTTAACCTACTTTATATAATAAAACTGAAATTTGACCAACAGAAAAGAAAATATAGGTTTTTTCTTCATGAGAAAAAGAAGAATAAAAATTTTTTCCTACAACACAATGCCAATTAGGTTGATATTTTTTATCGAAAAATTCTTTCATTTGTCTACTTACTTCACCTTCATTTATTTCAGTATGTCCTAAAAATTCTTTTGCTTTTGTTTCTGCATCTTTTTTCATTTCACTTGTTATTTCCATATCTGTTGATATTACATTCATTTTTCTTTACTATTTAATTTGTTTTTTATTATTTTAGAAATTTTAAATGTTTAAAAGTTTATATAAGTTATTAAATAAATTAATTAATTTTCTTTTTCAAAATATTTTTTTTGAATTATATTTATTTAATTATATTAATTTATTTTTTTTCTTCTTTCTTTATTTTATCTTCTTCTTCTTTTTCAGTTTTATCTTTATTATCTTTTTCTTTATCTTTTTCATCTTTTTTGTTATCTTTTTTTTCAGGTTGTTTTTCTTCTTCCTTTAACATTATTTTATTATTAATTAATTTATGTAAAGCAACAATAGTTTTAGTAATCCAACTTAAATATAAAACAAGATAATTATTATTAGTTTGAATACTCATAGCTTTAATAACACTTTCAGTATCAAAATTAGGCAAATAATTAAAAATTTCTTGTATATTATAAATAATTTGTGGATTAGTAGGAATTGTTTGATTAATAATTTTCTCTAAATAATTTTTAATTTCATTTAATCTTTTAATCAAAGCTTTAAAAGACATAACTTTATCATTAGCTAATTTAGTAATATTTCCTTCTCTATTTGTATCATTAATATCCCTTAACATAAATTCAACTCCAATTTCTTCAGGTAAAGAAGCTTCAATTGTAGTATTTAATTTAAAGAAAGTTTTAATTAATTGACCATCTTTATCAACTTCTTCTTTCATAGTATAACTTTCAGTTGGAATACCTAAACTTTCATTGTCTTCTTTAACATCTATAATTACAAAAACAGGATTTTCACAATATTTCCTAAAAACTTCATTAATTTCAATATCATGAGGACGAATTTTTGGTCCTGAAGAATACCAACCAACTATTTTTTCTTTATGATTAATTTTTTGGAACATTTCAAGCATATCTTCTGAATAAATATGATCAACAAACCAAACTTTTTTATCTTTTGGATCTTCTTCAAAAGGTAAAGCATAACAATTTGTAACATCTACTTTATCATCTATGTATTCTCCTAATAATGCTCCTACTACTCTTCTATTTGTTCCTAATGCTGATCTATTGTAATGATCTACTACACTTAATAATACTATTGGATGAACTGCCACTGTTTGTTGTATTAATGTCTTTTTTTCCATTTTTTTAAATGTATATTTTGATTTTTATTATGTAATTTATTGGGTTCTACAATTATTAATTTTTTTATATTTTTTTGAATTTAATTATTTTATTCTTTTTTATTGTGAAAATAATAACAATTAATTTTATAACGTAATAATTATAAATTAATACAAATGGGAGGTGAATTATCTCATGGAAATGTTGAATCAGGGAATAAAGGTTCTAAATCATCAAGACATAAGCATCGAGAATTAGAAAAAGTAGATTCAAGAGATTCAATTCAATCAACAAATCAGAATACAGAGCCAAAATCACATCGTGGAAGCGTAGACAACAAAATGAAAAGAAAAAAAGAAAAAATAGCAATAATAGCAAAGAATAAAGTATCATCAAATCATGAGAAAAAAAATTTACAAGTGATTCACAAAGGCAATTCTAATAAAGAAGATTATGAATTAATATATAATATAATAGACAAGCATTTAATAATGCAAACATTGAATGAACAAGCAAGAAATGAAATAATTGTAACAATGTCATTATGTAAAGTTAAAGAAGGAGTGACATTATTTACAGAAGGTCAAATTGGGAATTATTGGTATATTGTTCATGAAGGAAAATTAGAAATGTATATGAATGGGAAATTAAAGAAAGAAATGAATAGAGGTGATTCTTTTGGAGAATTTGCTTTAATTAATAATGCTCCTAGAATTACCACTGTTAAAACTGTTTCTGAATGCGAATTATGGGTTATGAAAAGAGAAGTTTTTAGAAAAATTATTGATTTTATTTTTCAATTAAACTATAATGAAAATAAAAAATTTTTAGATTCTATTAATTTACCTTTGGAAGATTCTTTTAAAACTATTCTTGCTAATAATTTACTTCAAGAAAAATATAAAACTGGAGATTATATTTGTAAAGAAGGTGATTTAGGTAATTGTATTTATATAGTTAAAGAAGGTGAAGTAAATTGTATTAAAAATGATAAAATTATTAGGACTTTAAAAAAAGGAGATAATTTTGGACAAAAAGCTATTCTTGAAGAAACTAAAAGATCTTTAGATGTTGTTGCTAAAACAAATTGTACTATTTGTTCTATTACTGTTGATTTTTTCAAAAATCAATTAGGAGTAAATTATAAAGAACAATTATATTTCAGTTTTATTAATTTAGCTTTTCAAAATTCAAAACATTTCAATAAAATTCTTACTAAAATGTTATTGAAAGTTTTTTCATTCTTTACATATAAAAATTATGGTAAACATGAAATTATATTTCAAAAAGGAGATATATTAGAAAAGAAAATTTATATAGTTTTAGAAGGTTCTATTGCAAATAAGAAAACAGGTTATATTGAGGCAAAAAGATATGAATTTTTATATGAGGAAGAAATGTATGAAAACAAAGCAATTACTTTAAATCATGATTTAATTGCAGATCCAGATTGTATATTAGCAGAAATTGGATTAGATAAATTTCAAGAAGTTTTAGGAGGAAATATTGAGAAAATTCAAAAACAAGCACTTGAAAAAAGTAATTTTGAAAATATTGCATTTTTCAAAAATTTAAGTGAGGATAAAATAGAATTATTAGAATCAAAATTAGAAATTGAAACTTTTGATAATGGAAGAAAAATTATATCTCAAGGTGAAATTGGTGATAAATTTTATATAATTAAATCTGGAAGAGTTGATTTCTTTGTTAATTCAAAATATGTAAGATCATTAAATGATGGAGAAGAATTTGGAGCAAAAGCTTTAATTGTAAGTGAAAAAAGATCTGCAACTGCAATTGCAAATGGACATGTTATTGTTTATTCATTAACTGCTGATGTTTTTAAAAGTATTTTAGAAACAAATTTATTAAATTATTTCCAGAAAAAAATATATTTGGAAGATAATACTATTGAATTAAAAGATTTAGATAATATTAAAGAATTAGGTTCAGGTAATTTTGGTTTTGTTAATTTAGTTAGAAGTAGAAAAAATAAACAATTATATGCTATAAAAGCTCAGAATGTATATCAAATAAAAAAAGAAAAATTAGAAACATGTATAGAACTTGAAAAAAATGTTTTATTAAAAGTAGATCATCCATTTATAATGAAAATGGTAAAATATATGAAAAATGAAAATTTCATATTTTTTTTAATGGAATATATAAAAGGAAAAGAATTATGGGAAGTAATTCGTGACATAGGATTATTAAACAAAGAACAAACCCAATTTTATGGTGGGAGTATGTTATTAGCAATAGATTACCTTCATAAAAAGAAAGTAATATATCGTGATATAAAGCCAGAAAATATAATGGTAAATGATATAGGATACATAAAAATAATAGATTTTGGAACAGTAAAAGAAATAAAAGAAAGAACTAGTACAATAATAGGAACTCCACATTATATGGCTCCTGAAATTGTTAAAGGAGGTGGTTACACTTTCCAAGTTGATATTTGGTCTATTGCTATTTGTATGTATGAATTTTTCTGTGGAAGATTACCCTTTGGAGAAGATTATGATGATCCTATGATGGTTTATAAAAGTGTAATGAGTGAAGAATTAGAATTTCCACATTATGTTCATGATGAAGCTTTTATGATTCTTCTTGAAAAAATGCTTAGGAAAAGTCCTACGAATCGATTGTGGAAATTCCAACATATTAAACAAGATCCTTATTTCAAAGGATTTGATTGGAATAAATTAATTTCTTTATCTCTTACTCCTCCTTATAAAATTAAATTCAAAGATAAAGATGATAAAGGACAATCTATTCCTTATTTAGCCTATATTAAAGGAAAAGATGTTAAAAAAATTAAAAAAGGAAAAAAATTAAGTGCTAGAGGTGCTGAATTTGAAAAATGGTTTAATAATTTTTAATTCATATATGATTTATTTTAAGTATTCAGTATATATAAAATTTTATTGTGTGGTATAATGAAAGTTATTTATTTATGATTAAAAAATGAATTTTGTGTTTAATTGTTTTTATTTTAAATTTAAAATATCGCTTAATATTTTAAAGAAAATATAAAATTTTAAAGGGTGTTATTAAATAAACAAGTAAAATAAATTTTTCAATTAAAACAATTAACCATTTATTTATAAACACAATTTAAATATTATTAATAAAAATGATTGATGTAACTCTCGGAAGAAAATCAAAAGCTACTTTACGTTTAGATTTATTAAAATGTTTTGGAGCAGATTTTCAACAAGATATAAAAGAGCCATTATTATTTGCAGGAGAAATGGGAAATTCTTTAATTTATCCTGTAGGACATCATATAGCAATAAGAGATATATTTATAAGAGAAGAATTAAGAAAAAATGATATAATGTTTATTTATAATGAAGAGGATGTGATTAAAATGAATTCAATGAATATGACAAAAGATTATTCTCTTCTTTTAGTATGTGAAACAAAAGTAAAAACAGCTTGTATAAGTGTATATAATTTAAGTAAATTAAATTTTAAATCAATAATGATTTTCAAACCAAAAAGAAGAGTAATTTCAACAATATATAGTGAATTTACAACAGCATCTTTTTCAATAGATGGAAATTACATTGCATCAATAGGTAAAGTAAAAAATTCAAATGAAATTCATGGTATAATATGGGATGTTCAAATATTTCAATCTTATAAGGAAGATAATTATAAACCAAAATGTGTTTTTCCTTTACCAAATGGAGTAACTAAAATTACTATAGAAAATAAATTACTTTGTACTTCAGGTGAAAATCATTTATCATTTTGGTATATTTATGAAAATAGTGTTAAAGAATTTAAAAATCCAATTAGAAATTTAAATTTATCTTTATGTAATTTCGTTGGTCATGAATGGTTACCTTTAAAAATACCAACTTTAGCAGCAATAACACAACAAAGAGAATTATTTATTTTTGAAGGTATGAATGATTCACCAGGTGGTTCATTTACTAAAAAAGAAGAAGATGAAGATCAATTATCAATGAGAGTAGAGAGATTTATTATTAAACAACATTTACAAAATATATTTAATAATGAAAATATTATTCCAAGTATTATTAAATGTTTTTCAAAAGGAATAATTATTGGAAGTACTAGAGGTCATTTATTATTTGTTGAAAAAAATACAATTGGAGATACTGTTACTTTCACTCCAATAAGATATACTAAAAGAGAAAAACAAGCTGCAGTTACTGGAATAGCAATTACTAAAAATGAAGAATATGTTTCTATATCATATGATTCTAATGAAATTTCATATTTTGGAATAAATAAAATTTTTGATAATTTAAAAACAGTGAATTTTGAATTGAAAATGAATTTAGTATGTGATGGTTTTCATCAAGGTCCAATCACATCAATGGATGTTGCATTACAAAGACCAATAATAGTAACAACATCTAAAGTAGATAAAACAGTTAGAGTATGGAATTTTTTAACAGGACATTGTGAATATTGTAAAATAATATTAACTGAAAAGGAAAAAAATCAAGAGAAAGAAATGGATATTTTAGCAGTTGCAATTCATCCAAATGGTTATTATTTAGCAATTAGTGATAGAGAAATGATTAGATTTTTTCATTTATGTTATAAAGAATTAAGATTTTATAATAATGATTCAACTGCTAATGAAAATCCAAAAAGTGATTGTCACTTATTAAAATTTTCACATGGTGGTCATTTATTAGCTGCTGTTAGTGGTAAATTTTTATATATTATTAGATCTTATACTAGAGAAACTTTAAAAACTTTTGAAACTCCTCATAATAGTGATATTCAAAGTATTTTCTTCCATGTACAAGATTATTATGTTTATACTGTTGGATTAGATGGTCTTGTTGTTGAATATAATTTATTTAATTATCATTTTGAAAAAATATCAAATAAAATTGTTTCTTATAATTTTGGTTCTTTTTCTTATTTGAATAAAAGCCAAACTTGTATTATGGCAACTGGGAAAGAAGGACAAGATAAATTTGTTATTAATGAAATTTTATGTACTGATATTGATAATTCAACTAATATTAATGTTGATTCTGATAATCCATTTCCTTTAAATTCAATAACAAGAACAAATGATTTATATACACATTATATTGATAAAAATTTAACTTCAATATGTTGTATAAAATCAAAAAGATTTGATATAGGATCATATGCAACTGGAAGTGAAGATGGTTATTTAAGTTTATATCCAAGTTTACTTTGTTTAGATACAAGAGGAAAACCAAATCAAAATATAATTTATCCTTGGAAAAGTGTTAAAAGTCATAGAGGTAAAATAACAAATATATTATATAATAGAGATACAAATTTATTATTTAGTTCTGGTGATGATGGTAATTTATTTATTTATTGTATTCATGAATTACAAGATGGTGAAAATTTATCTTATGAAGATAATACTAATGTTGTTGGAATGAATCAAATTGCTGCTATATTAGATGAAGGATTAGGTGATAATGTTTTATATCCTTTAGGAAGTATTTTTATTCAAGAAGAAGAAATTATTTCTCAGAATAATCTTATCAACGATTATAAAAATCAAGAAGCTAAATTAAAACAAGAATATACTAATAAATTAAGAGAAAGAGAAATTGAATTGAATAAAATTAGAGAAAATGAAACTAATGATTTAAAAGATTTATTAGAACAAGAGAAAATGTCAAAAAAAAGAGAAATTGAGAAATATAATGAAAAATTAAATAAAAATAATGAATTACATCAACAAGAAATAATGAATAATGAAAAAAAATATACTGAAAGAATTGATCAAATGTCAAATACTATTCATGATTTAAATTCTAAAATTTATTCTTTAAAAGCAGAACATGAAGTAGATTTAAAGAAAAAAGATGAAGGTTATGAAAAAAAATTTAGAGAAATTGATCAAGAATTAAGAACTAAATTTGAAGAAATAAAAAATAATAATGATAAATTAACAAATGAATTAAATACAAGACAGAAATTAGAAGAGTATAAATTTATTCATTTAGATCAAGAACATGAACAAGAAATAAATTATAAAAATGAGAAATTTGAAACAATAATAGCAAAAATGGAGAAAGAAAAATTATCAAATCAAGGAGAAATATCAACATTAAATAATGAAAAGAAGAAATTATTGAAAGAAAAAGAAAAATTAGAAAATGAAATTAAACATCAAAAAGAAGAAATAGAGAGACATATAAAAAATATAGAATCATTAAGAAAAGCAAATGAAATGAAAGAACAAGAAAAAGAAGAATTAAAAAGGAAATTAAAAGAAAGTGAAGGAATTCTTCAAGAAAAAAGTAAATTAGCAGGTTTTAGTTCAAAACTAAAAAATGAATTATATATTAAAAATGTTGAAATAATGTCAAAATTTAATAAACAACAAATTGAAAATACAGAATTAAAAGAAACTTCAAAAAATATAGAAAAAGAATTAGATGAAAATATTAGGTTATTAGCAAATAGAGAAAAAGAAATAAGAAAAAATCAAATTTTATTAGAAGAATATAAAGAAAAATATGAAAGAGAAAGACATAATGCAAAATTAATAGAAAAAGATTTTGATAATTTATTACAAAAAATTTATGATACTTTCCAATCAAATGATAAAAATGTGATTATAAAAGGAATAAGAAAAATATATAATATTTATTTAACAAGTGATGTTGTGAAAAAAATAGATTCAAGTAAATTAAATGTAAATATAAGAGATGAATTAACAAAACAAATAGATTTTCTTCAAAAAGGAATATTAAACATTACAGAAACAAAAAATCGAAGAGAATCAAATCAAAATTCAGAAATATTTAAAAAAACAAGAGAAAACGGGGAATTAATAAAGCAATTAAATGCTAAAAAAAAAGCATATTCTGAATTAGAAAAAGAATTTCATATAGTTAAAAGTGATTTAAGTGCATTAAAAAAGAAATTTGAACAAATTCAAAGAGAACAAAATATGAAAGAAAATAATGTAAATAAACAACAAATAATAAATGAAAATTTACCTCAATTAAGTAAACAAATTAATGCAGAAAAAGATAATAATTTTAATAAAACATTATATCAAATGAATAATATGAATGGTCTTTCAACTGTTTCTCAATTTAATAACACTCAAAAAAAATTTAATATGACAACTACAGAAAAAAAAAGTTGGAAAGATACTAAATTATATAAAGGAAATTCACTTTCTTCTTTTAGAGAAAATAGAAATGATGCTTATAAAATGAGTGAAATTAAAAAAATTTTAGAAGAAAAAAATGAAATTATTAGAAGACAAAGAGTTGAAATTCAAATTTTAAAGAATAATCTTATTGCAAAATCAAATGAAAAAGAAAATGGAAATAATTCTTTAATGAATAATGGTGTTTCTTCTTTTTCTTAAATTGATTTTTTTTTAGTTAAAACTATTTTTTAATAATATATATCAAATAAAATACAATATAAAAAAGAATAATTTAAACATGAAAAAATTCTTAATTTTAAAAATGTTAAAAATTAAAACTTAGAATATTTATTAATAAAACAAAAAAGAAGACAAAATAATTGGTAAAAATTATAGAAAATAAGGAACAATAGTTCTAGGAGCTTTACTATCATTACTTTCAGGTGCAGCAAGAAAAATTTCAAAACTTCTTTCTAAATTAATTCCAATTTTCAAAATA
>JAJJLU010000925.1:0-14132 GCA_023807065.1 Isotricha intestinalis
CAATTTGATGAAGAAATTGTTTTTTTAATTTTTCATTATCTTTTCTATTTCCTGAATTTAAAGCATTATAATAACCAAATAATTCTTTTACATTTTTAATATTCATTAATCTATTATAATAACATTCTGCAGTTGATAACATTCTACATAATATTTCATTACTATATGCTTGTTCTTCTATTTTTATTGTGTCTTGAATTTGAGCATTAATTTTAGTCTTTCCATATTCTGAATAATTTCTTTGATTTCCAAAGGAATTATAAGCATCTATCATTGTTGGTTTTTTAAATTTTTGTAGATTTTATATGATATATAGGGAATTCTCTTTTTATGAAATCTATTTTAGATGAACTTTAAAAAGAAGGTAACTAAAAAAAGATTTTTTGATTTTAATTAATCTTTTTTTAGATAATTAAATTTAAATTAATATTAATGTTATATAATTTAAATAAACTTTCAAATAATAAATGAAAATTAAGGGGAATTATTTATAAAAAAATATAATTATAATTGGAATGACAAAAAAACTTAAATAATTCTAATTTTAATTCAATTTAAAATATTTTCTTGGAAAATTGATTTCCATTAATATTTGGTATAATTTTTAAAATAAATAATTTTTATTTCTAATATAATAATTATTAATGTTTAAGTATTTATTCATTTCATTGGAAACTATATAATTATTATATTTTTCATAATCATTTCTTTTTTTTAATGATAATTTTTATTGGTTCTTTTGAATCGAGAATTATATTCATTATTTTGATGAGATAAAGAACTTTGTTTTTTTTGATATTTATAACCTGTTTGATTCCATTTATTAAAGTTATTAAAACTTTTTTTCATTTCTAAATTTTCATCATCAATATCCATATGATTATTTTTAATATTAATACACGAATTGTTTTTACAACGAGTATCATAAAGTTTTTTATATCTTTGTTGTTGAGTGAATAATTCATCATCTTTATAATGACCATTTAAAACAACATTAATATCAACTTTTCCTCTCAAAGCATTTTCTTTAATATTCTGAGAAATTCTTTCTGCTTTTTCTTGAATATAAGGTATATTATGCATTAATTGATATGCAACATCACCATTTTTATTAACTTTCCCTTTATTCATTGCTTTAATTTCACTTCTATAATCAATTTGATCAAAATTATATTTTAAAAGTTCTAAAATAGATTGATAATATTTTGATTCACTTCTAATTCTAGGGTCATTTTCAATATTATTTTTCCATTGTTTAACAATATATATAACATCTTTTTCAGATAAATTATTTGGAAAATCATATTTTTCATAATTATTATAATAATCTTCCATTGAAGATTTAAATAATTCAATTTGATGAAGAAATTGTTTTTTTAATTTTTCATTATCTTTTCTATTTCCTGAATTTAAAGCATTATAATAACCAAATAATTCTTTTACATTTTTAATATTCATTAATCTATTATAATAACATTCTGCAGTTGATAACAATCTACATAATATTTCATTACTATATGCTTGTTCTTCTATTTTTATTGTGTCTTGAATTTGAACTCTTTGATTATAATATGGATTATATGAATGTCTTAGATTCATTTTATCAAAATTCCTTTCTTTCATTGAATAATCATCAAAGTAATGATCATTATAATAATTTTGGTTATATCTATACATTTTTATTTCTTTTTTCTTTTGAAGATTCTTTTATATTGTTCTATCCCTTTTTTTTTGCTTGGTATCTATTTTAGATAATAGTAAGAATTGAAAAAAGACTTTTTTCAATTATGAAAATAAATTATTTAAAAAAATTAAATTAATTTATTATTTTTATCATTCTATTTATTTAGCAATAATCTACTACTTTTTAATTACTTATCAAAAGACTTTGTGCTTTTTTCAATAATATATTTCAATATTTATATAATTTGCTATTAATATTTATAAATCTAGTAATTTAAAATAATTAATCTTAAATAATAATGGAATAATGATAAAATAGAAATAAAATTTTTAAAAATAATTTTAAATTGAAATAATGGATATATTATTAAGAATCAATTTATATTCAATTAATAATATTTATTTTAGATTAAGTAAAATTATCTTTTTTTGAAACAGATATAATAAATTAAAGGTAAAGTTATGATAGAATTTGTTATAAAGACTAAAGGATAAAATTTATTACCAATAGAATAAATTTTTGATTTTGTGATTTTTTTAATCAAAGAATTTGAAATTTTTTTATATTTCTCAGAACATATTTTATAATATTTATTATTAGTAATAATATTAATATTTTCATCTCCTTTTTTTTTATTAATTTTTTCATATTCTTCAATAATAAATGTTTCTAAATAAATTTCCTTATTCATTAAAGGATAATAAACCTCAAATTTCATTTCACCTTCACAAAATTCTTTTTTTAAATCATCAAAAGAAAAAGAATTAAAAAAGTCTTCAACTTTTAAAATATAATCATCAAAATCAATTTTATCAAATTCAATTTGTTGAAAATGAACATAAAAATCAGAAATATTTAATTCTTCAATATTTTCTTTTTCATCATGAGTGGATAAATAATTTGTAACTTTTGAATTAGTTAATTTAGTTAAATATTTAGTTTTTAATTTAGTTATTTCATCAACAATAAAATAAGAAGTTAATACAAAAATTGATAAAGGATGACTAACTATTAAATAATCAATTAATCTCATTTGAAGAAAAATATTTTGAATATTATGAGTAAAATAAGAAATAATATAAGATAAGACATATGTACATTCTCCATTTGCAAATTTATTAATATCATTAAGAGTAATTTTATTAACTTTTGAAAGAATAAATGTAAATAATTTTAAAGCATTATTAAATGAATATCCAATATTTCCATTTTTATCTTGTAATATTAAATTTTCTTTTAAAAAAAATTCACTGAATCTTTGATATAGTAAAGTATATAAATAAAAATCATTAGGATATAAATAAAAAAATATCATTAAAATATCATGATAACCTTGATAATAATGGAATTCTCCTTTATTAAATGATATTAAATAATTTAAACATTTTTCTAAATTTTCTTTTACTTTTTTATTTATTTCAGGATATAATTCTGAAGGAAAAAGAAAATTAATATTACTTCTTTCAATATCAACTTTAATTACTGATCTATCTTTATTATGATTTAAAAATTGAAATAAAAATTCATTTCTATTATATAATGTTAATTTATTTTTATTTATCCATATTGTATTATAATATTTCTTTGTTGTTAATATATCTTGATTATAACATAATATTTTCTTATATAATTCTCTTCTATTTTCCATTGTCATAAACCCTCCTTTTGATATTGCTAACTTTCTTATTTTATTAAAATCATTTTGAGATAAATTATAATTTTTTATATTTTTTTCTTTGTCTCTTTCTTTTTGAAAATCATCAAAAAAATTTTTTATTAATAATAACTTTTCATTTATTTCTTTTATATTATATTTATCATCATATTTATTCTCATTTATATAAACTTTTTCTTTTTTTTCTAAAGTAAATTTAATAAAATTATATATATCATCCATATATGATTTTCCTTATAATAAATTAATAACATTTAATTTAAATATTAAAAAATTGACTTTTATAGATTGAAATCAATATCTGAATTCAAATAAATTAAAAAGTTATATAATTTAACATTGAACTTTTCATTAAATATGTATAATATATATTGTTTATAAAATAACTTTTTCAAATTTACATTTGTTACTTTTAAAAAAGGTATTTTTATCTTTTTAAAAAATTAAAAAATAATTATTACTTTATAATAACAATGATTTTTTAAACAAATAAAAAATGTCTTACCAAAATAATGCACCATCAACATATTATCACTCAGAATTTTCTGCTTTAAATCAAGAAATTGAACAAAATGATTTGATAACTGATTATTATTATTATGAGACTCCAAATCCGGATTTTATGGAAAAAAATAATTATAATTCAAATCTAAATGATTATAATGGAGAAAATTTTCTGACAAATATTAATCAAAATTTTGAAAAAAATTTCGATTATGATAAAGAAGATTTAAGCATATTTCAAAAGGATATAAATGAAAATAATTCAGTTCCTTTACCATATAATTCAATTGATAAAGAGCAAGCTCCAAAAATAGATAATCTTAATAATTCTTTTTCTCAAAAGACAAATGAAATAAATGAAATTAATATGGGATGTCCTCAAAATGTAACAATTAATAATCACAAAGATGAAAATAATAATACTATCAACAAAGACAAAAATTATGATTATTTATATATAGAAACGCCTGGTAATATTAATATTGAAGAGCAAAAAGAAAAATTTATATTTGAAGATGAAATTACTCCTACAATTGATTCTAAAAATGACAACGATAATATTATTTTAAATGGTAATTTATTAAAAGAAAGTTCAATTGAAGTTAAAAATGAAAAAGAAATTGCTTCAATGATAAATAATATTTTAAATTCTTCTCAAGCTGCTCCATTAACAATTGAGAAAAATAATGTTGGAAATAATTTTGATACATATTCTTCAACAATTAATTCTACAGAAAATTATGGATTTGGTATTGAAAATATAATAAAAGAAGAAAATATATTTATTGATGAAGAAAAAAAAAAAAAACTTAAAAAAATAAGAAAATATAAACCAGATGGAATTAGAAAAAAAATAAAGGCAAGAACACATAAAAATATAAAAAAAATATTAAATGCTAATTTATGTAAATATAATAGTAAAATGCTATTTGATTATTTACCTCAAGTGTTTATATGTGATGTAACAATTAAACCAAATAAAAAAATATTAAACTTAACTTTAGAACAATTATATTTATATGATTTTGGAGGGAAACATCAAGATAAAGAAAAGTTAGAAACAAATAGAAAAGTAATTAATTATTTAAAGAATAATCCTATTGTTTGTGAAAAAAGTGGAGTTAATATTTTATTAATGTGTTCCTATCGGAAAATATTAAATGATTATTTTAAAAGTAATATGCTTGAAAAAGATTTAGAAAATTTAAGAGAAGAAGGAGAAGATGATTTATATATTCAATTATATAAATATTATGCTTTGAATTTTGTTTCGTTTTATGAAAATGATGGAAAAATTATTTCTTATAATTGAATGATTTTAAAATAGTTTATGATAATCATTATTTTTTTATTTGTTATTTGAGTATTATTATTAATTATTTATATTATTTTTATTCGATAAAATTTTATTTTCATTCATTTAAAAATTCTTTTTCAATTTAAAAACATTTTTAATTAAGAATTTAATTTAAATATAGAGTAAATCTAGATAATAATAAAAGAAATATATACTAATATATCAAAAATACACAAAAAAACAATAAATAATATAACAATAACAAACTTATCAATATAGTAAAAAAAATAAAATAAAATAGAAAAAAAAATGGAAAAAAAAGGAAAAAAAAATTTTCTCAATTATTAAAATCTCTATAAGTCATCATTTGCCAAGGAGTTAATCCATTATTATTCATTAATCTTTCATTAGCTCCATTTTTTAATAAAATATCAGCAAAATTAAAATTATTATGAGATAAAGCATAATGTAAAGCAGTATTTAATTCAAAATCTTGAGCGTTAATATTAGCTCCTTTTTCTAATAAATATTTAACAAAAATATCATAACCACATTGAACTGCAAAAATTAAAAATGTACTTCCTCTATTATTTCTTGATTCTAAACTAATATGAAACCTTTCTAATATATCTGAAAATTCTCTAAAATTATTTTCTTTAATTAAAAAGAATAATATTTCTTCAACTGATTTTAAATTTTTTTTCATTTCTGCTTTTATTTCTTCTGTTCTATATATTAATCCTTCTTTTGTCATATTTTTATTCTTTGATATTGCATCTCTTGGATCTTCTATATTAAATTTTATGTTTTGTACTTTTATTGAAGGTCTTAATTTTAAATTCCTAACATATGTTTTTTGATGATTTAAACTTCTTTCTCCTTTTCTATGAAAATAATATGTTTTTAATCTCATATTTGAATTATTATTATCATTTATTTTTCTTTTTGTTAAAGGTCTTTTTAATAAATCCATTTTTAAAGTAATATTCTTTGTTATTGCTAAACTTTTTAATAATGTTCTTCTTCTTACTGTTGTTTGTCTTCTTGGATAATTTAATGTTTTAAATGCTTTATTATTATTATTTTTATTTATTACACTTACTCTTTTATTTGTTTTTGTTTTTGTTATTCTTAATATTCCATCTTGAATATCATGCATTATAAATTTAAATGACATATATATATAATTAGCATTTTTTGAAATGAATATTTTATAATTATTTAATATTTTTTCTAATTTCATTAAATTTTTAAACTTTTTTATTAATGGTTTAATTGTATTTGGAGTTTCTTGCATATAATTTTCTTTTAAGAAATTATATGTTTCTTTTTCCATATATATCTTTATCAATTCTTTTCCTGCGTTTTTGTCAAGGGAAAATTTTTGTTTAAATAACATTAAATCTAAATTAAATACATGTGATAAATAATATCTTTCTACTTTTATTTTATTATTTTCACCACTGTTTAAAACATGTAATTTCTTTTCATTTAAATATTGTGGTAAATCAATTTTTTCTATTGTAAAATTATGTTGTAATTGATTTTTTATTGTATCATTTATTTTTTTATATTTTTCATTAAAAATATTGTTAATATATATATTTTTTTTTTCTAATAAATCACATTGAAATTTTTCATTATCAATAATCCCAAAATTCTTATTTAATTTATCTTCTAATTTTCTTCTTTCTTCTTCAATTAAATTATTATCAGTTAATTCAGAAAATAAAGAATTTTTTTTTGAAAAAATTTTATCACATTCTGTTTTACCAGAACTTAAAGAATGAAGAGTTAAAATTTTAGTTTCATTTAAATTATTTATATTTTTATTTTGTTTTTCAGTAAGAAATCTTTTAATATTATATTCTTTATCACTATAATTATTATAAAATTCTTCTTTTTCATTAATATTATTTTCATTAGTATTTAATTGTATTTCTAACATAATTTTCTTTTTTGTATTTTCATTTAATTTAATATTTTCAAAAGTATATTTTCTATGTAATTGTTTTTTTGGCTTTGTATCTTTACTTTTTTTCTTTATCGTTTTTAATCTTTGAAACATATGCATATTTAAAGTAAGCATTTTTTTACTTTTTTGATTGACTGGAGAATAAAGAGCATTATTTCTTTGAAGAAAAAAAGAAGAACTTGAATTATCATTAAGATTATTTTTAGAAATCATAGGATTAAAAAAATATATATTAGGAGTATTATTTACTGAAGTATTAAAAATATTTATTATAGTACTACTATTATTTTTTTTTTCTTTAAACTTTTTCAAATTATCCTTTTTACCAATAGATATTTTTTTTTTAGAAGAATTAGAATTACTTAAACTTCGACTACTTTTACTTAGTATTAATTCCTTAGAATTATTATTTAAATTATCAGAAGTATTTATTGTAGAAAATATTTTATATTTTCCTCTATCATCATTTTCACTATTATGAAAAGTTAATTGTTCTTTTGAATCAATTGGAGATAAAGTTGGATTTGTTAAAATTTGTCTTCTTATATTTCTATGTTTATATAAATAATCATTTACTGAATGAAAATTATATATTTCATTATCTGATAAACTTATATTACGAGATGTTAAAAAGTTATTTCTTTTTTTATTATTTTTTCTCATTAATGTTGTAAATAATTCACTTTTTATTTTTGGTAAATTAAAAAATTTTGTTTTAAGTTTTAAATTATCTTTTATTGGAAGTAATTTTTTATCTCTTGTCTTTATTATATTTTTCATTGATTGAATATTACGAGATTTATATAAAAGTTTCTTATCCATTTTTTAATAATTAGAAATAATTCTAATTACTTTTTTTTTAAATTTTAAAATATTTTTTTATTAAATATAATAAATGGAAAAGAATAATGAAAATAATTCAGAAGCTCCAGATCCATTTTCAATATTTAATAAAAACAATTTTTTTGTTGATAATAAAGAAATTAATATAGAAAATAAAAATGATATTAAAAATAAAACTAATAAAGAAAATAAAATAAATGAAAAGGAAAATAAAAAAGAAAATAACATTGAAAATAAAAATAAAATAGAAAATAAATTAGAAATCCAAAAAAAAAAAGAAAATAAAAATGAAATGATAAAAGAAAATAATATTGAATTAGAAAATAAAGAAAAAAAAAAAAATAAAAAAGAAAATGAAGAAAACAATATTTATGAAACACCAAATCCAATATTAAACAAGCCAAAATTAAATAATACAATAAATAATGATTTTAAAGAAATTCTTCAAATAAGATGTGATAAATGTTATAAAATACCATCAATAGAAATAATACCAACTAAAAAAGAAATAATAATATGTTCAAAATGTGATTGTGGACAAAAGCATTTTGACTTAGACTCTTATGAAAAAAACTTAACAAAATTATCTTTAAATAAAATACCATGTTCATCATTAATTCATCAAAATAATAATGAAGAAAATCAAATTTATTCAAGTGAATATTGTCTTTTATGTAAAAAATATTTATGTCCAAATTGTGTTATAAGTCATAGAGAATTTCAAGGAAAACATAAAACTTTTAAAATTAATGATATTGATAATTTATGTCCAATTAATAATGAAAGATTAATTGGACTTTGTAAAACTTGTAAAAGATGTTATTGTAAAATATGCATTAAAGAACATTTAGAACATAAAATTAAAGATTTTGAAAAAATGAAAATCAGTGAAGATGATTATTTTAATTTATTTTCTTGTTTAGGAAAAATTAAAGAAAATATGGATTATAATGAAAAGTTAAAAAATGATATTATTAAATTTTATAAAGAAAAAATTATTTTAATTGAAAGAAGTTTTCAAGATAATAATAAAAAGAATAAAAAATTATATAATTTATTAAAACAGATTTTATTGGATTACTCTTCTTATAAAAATGATTTAAATTTTAATGTAATTAAAAACATTCAATTTAATTGTGATTTTAATTTTAAAACATTAGATTTAAATTTTAATTCAAGTACTTTAGATGAAATAACAAATAAATCATTATCATATTTTCAAAATTACATAATAATAAAAAAGGAAATAAATAATAATTACTTATCAAAAATAAAAACAATAAAATTATCTGAAGAACCAATAAATTCATTAATATTATTAAAAGATAAAAGAATAGCATTAAGTTCATTAGATAGTAAAATAATAATAATAAATCCAAATAAAAATTATCAAATCGATTTAACAATAGATAATTATTCAAATGGAGTAAGAGATATATGTGAAAGTAGTGAAGGATATTTATTAGCTTCATATGGTAATTTAAACTCAAGTATTAAAATATTTCAATTAGAAGAAAATTCTTTTAGGAAAATAGGAGAAATATATAATTACGGTTATTTTTCTAAAATACTTCAAATTAAATTTAATAATTATATTGCAGCAGGAAGCTTTGATCATACTATTAAAATGTATAATATTAAAAAAAGCACGAAGGAAGTTTTCACTTTAACAGGAAATAAAAATTTAGTTAGTTCACTTTTAGAAATTAAAGAAAAAAATTATTTAATTTCTGTTTCTCATGATAATACTCTTAGATTTTGGGATTTAGAAAGTATGAAACAAATTCATTTAATTGATAATATATGTTGTACTCAAAAAGATTGTTTAGTTCAAGTTAATTATAATCAAATTGCTGTTGGTTGTTCTCCTGGTTTAATTAAAGTTATTTCTGTTCATAATTTTGAAATTATTAATTCTATTACTTGTAAATTACCTTTATGTTTATTTATTTTTAATGAATGGACTTTAATTTCTGGAAATAATGATAAAAATAATGATAACAATTATTTTTCTTGTGCTTTGGAAATTATTTATAAAAGAAATATAATTTTTGGAAATGAAGATGGTGAAATTAAAATATATGAATTTCATATCATTTAAGTTTTATTTTAATTTAAAAAAAATTGATTAATTAAAATTAAAATTTATAAGGGAAATTAATTTGTCTTTTTTTCTGTTTTTAATTTTTCTTCTAATTCAGAAAGCATTGAATCTTTTTTATTAAATTTAATTTTAAAAAATCCTGTTAATCTAAATAATTCAATAAAAATATCACTATAAAAAGTCATTGCTCCTTTATAAAGAGGATGATATAAGAATAATAGAATTGTTGTTCTAATAAAAAAATATAAAGGAATAAATTTTATTATTATTCGATGAAAGATATCAAATATAAAAAATATAATAAAAGCAATATAATATGATCCCCACATTTTAAAAAAATCTTCATCTTTTAATATATAATCTTTTATTGTTAAATGAATTGGAATTGCTAATGTTATTATATATGTAAATATTAATTCTAAATGACCTATTAAAAAAAAGAAAAATTGAATTGCCATAGTTACAAATATTAAATGTTTATTTTTTTTAATATCATATTCTTTTTTTTCAAACTTTATATTATTACTTGAGTTTTTAGTTTGATGTTTCAACATTTTTTTATTTGACTTTTTAAATAAAATAAATAATTTATTCTACAAAAATAATTTTAATATTTAAAAAAAAATTTGATAATTTTTTAATGTTAAAATGTTACATTAAATAATAATTAATTAACTAATAAAGGTTACTCCACTTTTACAAATAAATCTTTTTTTACCTTTAAATAATGTTACAAAATTAATAATGCTAAAACTACATAATTTAAAATAATAACCTATTGATACATCAGATAAAAAAGAAACATTTAAAAAAATTTGAATAGATACACTATGAATTATATTTAACATTTAACAATTGTTAAATTCCCTGAAGAACAAATTTCTTCATTAGTTAAATCTTTTAAAAATTTAAGAATTTTTTTCGATGATTTATGAGTAACAGGTTTATTTATTTTTTTTGTTTCTTTTTTACATAATAAAAAATGATTATGTAATTCTTGATCATGAATTAAAAATTCTTCAAGACTCATATTTTTATCACAAATATCACATTTTTTAATTCTTCTATTTAAATAAATTTCTTTTGATTCATCATTAAAATCTGAAATATCTTCATTTTCAATTTTTTCATTTTCTAAATTTAAAAGAAAATCATCTAAATTATTTGGTTCTTCTAAAGGTTTAATTTCATTTATTTTGCTTTTTTCATAATGATTTTTACAATCATTATAATGAAAATTAAAAGATGATTTATTTATTGATAATCCACATATGAAACAAAAAATTTTTTGAGAATCTACTGAAGAAAATGATAAATTTGATGATGAAGTTGATGATGCTGATGGTGATGATGACATGTATTTTTTTTTTGGAGAAAAGATTATTTTTTTTAATGTAAATTGTATTTTTTTTTAATTTTTATATCGAAATATTAATTTTTTATTTTTTAAAAATTTGTAAATAAATGTTTTTTCATGGAATAAATTTTTTTATTGTTAAAATATTTATTTTTTTTTGAAGAAAAAAATTATTTTTTATAAAAGAATGTTTTTAAAATATAAAATATCTAAATTTGATTTTATTATTTTTTTTCTATCTTTTCATTTTATATTTAATTTTAATATTTTCTCTTAATTTATTTCTTAAGTTTATTTATTGTTCATTTCCTAATTTTCCAGTAATAATATCAAATATCGTAGGTGAAAAAATTAATACAACAACGGTTCTAATTTAAGAAATAGATAAATTTCTAATTTATCCTTTTCAAAAACTAATATATTATTGATATTATTTTCACTTTTTCTGGTAATTTTTCTTTTTTAAATTTCTTTTAATTATTTAATATATATTTTCAGTATTATTGTATAATAATAACTTATTCAATAAATTATTTAAATTAAATAAATTCAAAGTATTTTATATTTAATATTTTTATTCTTGGTTACTTAGAGATTATATATTTCTTTTAAATTATTTTTTACTAATATAAAAAACTTTATAAAATTGTATTTGTAATTTTTATAATAAAATTTCATTCTAGAAATTTTTGATATTTTTTTTTTTTCATAACTTTCTTAAATTTAATTTTAGGAAGATTTAAAACTTTATTTTTAAAATTACCGACAGTAATATTAAATTCATTACTTTTAGCAATTAAATTCATATAAGCATTGCCAGAGTAATTAATTTGTCTAATAATTTTTTCTTCTTCTTCTTCAATATCTTTAATAAATCTATAATCAGTATCTAATTTTAATCTAGAAGAAAGTCTTAACTTATTAAAAGCTCCATCTAATTTTTTAAAATTATCTTTGGATAAACCATTTTCACAAGTTCTTAATAATAATTTTTGATAATTTCCTAAAGAAAAATTATCTTTTTTTTTTTTTAAATATAATACTTTTCTCTCAGTAACAGGATTAACGTTATAAATTTTTCCTAAAATTTTATCAGTTACACTTTGATAACTTTTAATAACCTTACTATTATTATTATTATTATTTTTTTTTTTACTGTTTTCTTTTTCATCTTTTTTAATGTTTTCTTTTTTAGGTTTTAATAAATGATGATTAAATATTTCATCTTCAGGAGGAACTTCTAAAGGATCATATATTTTTCTATTATGATCCCAATATCTTTTTTCTACTAAAGGAGCAAAAATACTTTTTCTTTGACTTTTTTCACTTTTTTCTGCATTTAAATTAAATATTTTTGGTATTATTTGATTATTTAAAGAATATTTTCTATTAATAATACTAAATTGTGTTTTTGGATTTCTTGTTGTTAAATTTTTCTTATAAATTCTATTTGATGATAATGATTCTGAATTTAATGTATTTTTATTTTCTAATAAACTATCTTCTTCTATATTTGTGTTTTTTAATGCTATATTAAATTTAATTTGAAGAGTGTTTGCTCTTGCTAATTTTATTGTTTTTGATGATTTTTTTTTTCTTTTAATTGCTGCTGGATCTGTTATTGTTACTTGGTCTGCAAATGTTGTTTTTTTAAAATGATTTTGCTCTTTATTTCTTTTTCTCATTTTATTATTATTTTTTTTTTTAATAGATATATTATAATATTTTATTATTATAAATTATATAATATTTTTTCTATTTTGAATCAACATAATTTAAAAGTTTTGTTTTTTTAACAATTTAATATTTAAATCTTTTTTCCTAAAGTTCTTTTGGAAAATATGAATATTTAAAGTTAAATTGTATTATTGATTAAGAGGAAAAAAAAATATATTTGATTCATAGATTCTCAGTTTGTTTTTATAGTTTTGTTTTTGATTCTTATGTTTTACAATTAAAAAATTTATTTGAAAAGTTATAAGATATTTTTTCATAAATTTCAAAAAAATTTAAAGGAGTTTCTATTCTTTACTTAATTTTCAAAACTAAGTTTAATTTCATAATTATAAGTAAATAAAATTTTATTAAATGACTGAAATATTAAAAAATATTTTAATATTGTTAAAAACATTAAATAATAACTTATTTATATTAAATTAGTGGTTTATTTTTTTATTTAATATAATTAAAATCATGCAATTAAATCTTAGAATTTTTTTTTCAATCATATTTTAAAAATCCTAATTAACTCAAAAGAATATATTCTTTATAATCTTCTTTTATTATAATTTCTATTAAATTATATTCAAATACTTCTTTAACACATTCTTTATCTTTCAAATATCTTTTCAAAAAAAATATTTTTTTATCAATCCATTCTAATTCTGATTCTTGATAAAAAATGACTCCAGAAAAGTCTATTAATATTTTAAAACCTAATCACCTTTTTTGAACATTATATTATTATTTGAAATTAAAAGATTAAAATCCTCGTTTTTATCTGTTTTTCAGGATTAGTAGTTTCTTCTAAAGATTCCAATAATAAAGGAAGATCATCTAAAAATCCATATAATTTTCTTATATTTTTAATATTAATTAAGTTTATTTATAATAATTAATACATTTACAATATTTTTCTTTTCAAAAATTAAATAATGGTAATGGGGATGGGGATTGGGGATTGGGGATTGGGG
>JAJJLU010000926.1:0-14009 GCA_023807065.1 Isotricha intestinalis
GAATTTTTATTTTTATTTAACTATAATTAAAAAAGATTTTATATACTAAAGAGGTATAATAATAAATCTTTAGGATTAATCAAAAAAGTTTTAGAAAGTTTAAGAATACAATTTAAAAATTATAAATTCTTTTTTTTAAATTGAGAATGAAAGAGATAAAATTGGATAAGAAGAATAAATAATAAAAATAAATCTTTTTAATTTTTAAATAGGTATTTGAAAAATAGGTTATTTAAAAAAAATAAATTTTTAATTGTTAAATTTATTATATATGAAAATCATAAAAAAAAGATAATTTATATATAATGGAATATTAAACTTTCACTAACTATATTTAAAAAAAATATAAAAATATAAAAAAGCCAACTAATTTATTTAAGTTCTTTTATTTTTTATTGTATCTACAATAATTTTCCTAAATTCAAATTCTTTTTGATAAGAATAATCCTTAAATTCTCCAATATTATTCATCCATTGATGATTCTTAATTTCTAAAATAGATAATCTTTTATCAGGTTCATAGCAAAAAATATGATTAATTAAATCTTTAAATTCAGAACTTAAATTAATTTTACATTTTTTCCAAAATTTGTCATAATCTTTATTAATAAAATACTTATAATTTTTATCGGAAAAATGAGCATTTTCAAAAGGAAATTTTCCAATAACTAAAACATACAAAAATACTCCAAGAGAAAAAATATCATTTTTTTCTCCGTTAAATCCATTTAAATTATTTTTATATAATTCAGGAGATGCATAAATTCTTGTTCCTTTCCATCCTTTAATTAATTTGTCTTTGTTAAAATATTTTGAATATCCAAAATCAATAAGTTTAATTTCAAAATTATCATTTAATAATAAATTTTCTGGTTTAATATCACAGTGAGATATATTATTTAAATGACAATATTCAATAGCATTTAAAATTTGAGAAAAAATTATTTTTGAAATTTCTTCTGAAAATCCTTGACGAGGATAATATATATAATCAAAAATTTCCCCTTTTTCTAAAAATTCAATAATTTCAAAATTAATTTTAGTATTATTATGCTTTTGATAAATAAATAATTGATTTGAATTTTCATTTCTTTCATTTATTCTTAAAATTCCTTCTCCATAATCTATTAATTTTATAATATTGTCATTTTTTAGTTTAGATAAAATATCAATTTCTGTTAAATATTCTTTTATATTATTTTCTAAATATAATTTAACAGCAAATTTATTTTTATTTGAAAAGGAAAAACATTCAAAACATTGACTTGAAGCACCATCTCCTATTTTCTTTTCTATTATATAATTTTCTTTTTCTGCATATAATATACCTAAATAATTTTGAAATTCAAGCATTATTCTTTTTTTAACTTTTTATTTTTAACAATAATTTACTTATTTATATATGATTTAAATTATTAATTTTAATATTAAAAAAAAGATATGGATAATAATTTATAACTATTTTATTAACTTATTTTTTTAATTTACATAATCAAAAAATTATACAATATAAATTAGATATTTGTATTTAAATTTGATGTTAATAATTTTGTTTCAATTTCTTTAGAATTTGAATTTTTCTTTTTATGATTTATAGATTTATAATCTATTATAAAGACTTTATCATCAATCATATTTTTAAACTTATATTTTTCATCTATATTTAATTTATCAAAATAATACTTTTTATATAAGAATTTTTTCCCAGGTTGAATAGCCATATTATATTCTATATCAAATAAATTTTTTCCATTTACTTCTAAAGTTTGAAAATTAACTTTTTTATATAAATTATTTTTTTTTTTATTTATATTTATCATTGAAGAATTTTTACCTAATAAATTACTATCTTTAGAAACAAAAAAATTAAAAGTTTTATTTGCTAATTTATTAAAAATATTTTTCTGACTATAACTAAATCCACTTCTTAACGTTTCATACCATAAATTATTTCCTAATTTATCTTGTTTAGGAATATTTTTTTCAATTTCATTATTTATTGTTTTTTTAAGATAAAACTCTTCATTTTGATTCATTAATAATTCTCCTTCACTTTTATGAGTTTTTTTCATTAAAATTTGAGAAATATTTTTATTGAAAGTAAGATTATTTTTATAATTTTTTAAATTATTTTCTTGATTTATTAATTTTCTTTTTATTCTTAAAGGAAGATTATTTAAAAATATTTTTCTTTCTATTTCTTTATTTTTTTTAGTTAAATGATTATTTTTAATATCTCCAAAATAATGTTTTAAAATTTCTCCATTAACAATATTATAAGATTCATTTTTTTTTCCCATACAAGAAACAGAATTTGATTTTCTTGTATTTGTAACAAATTTATTTATTAAAGGCATTTTTTTATTTTGATTTTTTATTTTTGATAATAATGATAATGAGGTTATTGGAAATTTTAATATAAATTTTCCATTTTTAGTTCTTTGTTCAATTTTTATTTTATTATTTAAATCTAAAAAATAATTTTTATCTTCAAAACATTTTGTTATCTCTTTTTTTACTGCTTCATGTTTTATATTTTCATCTTTTGAAAGAGGATGATATATATAAAACTTTTTGTTTAATGTTTTATTTTCATTTTCCATTTATTTTAAATTTTATATAATTTTTTATGATATTTAAAAAAATTTATTTAACAAAATAAAAAATATAAGAAATTATTTTAAATGTAATAATATAATCAATCAAATTTGGTAATAATTTCTCTTTTTGACTTTTTATCATTTTTAAATATTTAAATAATCTACTTTCATTTTGATTTGATTAACAAAATTTTGTATTGTTGAATAATCATTTTCATAATACATTTTTAATTATATTTCTTAACATAAAATATGGAATATTATTTAATGAATATAAACTTGACATAAATAAGAAGAAGAAATTATTATTAATTATAATAAATTGAATGAAAATATATTAATTAGGATTTAGAAAATAATATTAAGAATGTTCTAAAAAAATGGAATACTATTTTCGATTAATATAAAAATTTATTGTTAATAGAACAAAGAAAATTTTTTAAGTCAATAATTAAGGTATTATATAAAAGATAATCAATATTAATATAGAATATGAAAAAAAATGTAAAATACATTGTTTCAAAAAAACATTTTATTTTTTGAATTTTAATTCCTTTAGTGCAATAAAAATTGTTCAAAAATTTTTAAAAGAAAAAAATAAGAAAAATCATTTATCCAAATAATGCTCACAAAAAAAATATTAAAAAAATAATTAAAAAAACAATAAAAAATAATTAAAAGAAAAAGAATTGAATCTAATAAAGTATTTTAAATTAAACTAGTTTTCGTAGGTTTATGTGTTTTCCTATTTTTTTTACTATTATTTTTTTTAGGTAAATAATCCAACGCATCTTTCCAATCTTCATTTTCATAATTGGGACTCCATGTTCTATTTAATCTTTGTTCATAAGGATAAAGTTCTTTATTAATAATATTAATTTCTTTATTTAATCTCGGATTATCAATATTTAATCCTTCTAAAGTTTTAGTAATATTTTTAATTTGCTCAGTTAAAACATTACATTCTTTAGTTAATTGAAAATATCTTTCTTGTAAATTTCTTATTCTATTTTCTGCTTCTTTATGTAAATTTCCCATAGTAGAAATTTCTTCTAAAACATCTTTAATTTTTTCCAATTCAAAACTTTCATCTTTTGATTTCAAATTTAAATTTTCTCTTAATAAATTATTATATTCTTTCAATAAATTATTTTTTTGATCTTCTAATTCATCACATTCTTTTTTAATTCTATCGTTTTGACAAACAAAATTATCAAATTGTTCTAAAGATAATAATTGTTCATTTCCTTTTTGTAAATTATCTTTAATTATATTTTCCAATTCAATATATAGTCTTTCCATATTTTGAATTGTAAATTCTTTATTTTCAAGTTCAGTTTTTAATTGTTCTATTTTTTGTAAATAAGCTTCAGTTCCTTTTTCTTCTTGTTTTTGTAATTCTAATGTGTTTTTTTCTATTTCTTTATCATTTTCATTTAATTTTTCTAATTCTTTATTTAAATTTTCACAATCATTTGTTAAATCTTTATCAATATCTAATAATTTTTCTTTAATTTGAGAATAGTCTAAATTTCCATTCACTACCCCATTTAATATCATTTTTGTTGAACTTACTAAATTTTCTGTATCATCTATATATTTCATTGTTTCGTTTTCTTCGTCTTTCAAAAATTCTTGAAGAATTTTTTTACGATTTGCATAGTAAAGTTCGTTATATTCTCTAACTGTATTTAACATTTTTTTTAATGATTTTTTTTTAAAGTTTATAATAAGTAATAATATTTTATATTTTTCTGTTTTTTTAGACTATTTTTTTGTTTGAATTTAAAAATAAAAAAAGAGTAAAGAATTAATCTATACACATATAAAAAAACATTGGACAAAATATATTTCAATATATTAATCTTATATTATAATTATCTATTTCCACCATTTGATAGGACCTAAACCTTCTTCATTAAAACTACAATAAATTTGCATAATCATATCTTTTGTTAAATCTTCAATTTCACTAACAACATCCATACTACTATTTTCTTTTTTTAAATTTTCAATTTCATTTTTATATCTTATAAACTTAGAAATTTCACTTTTTGTTTTAAATTTTACATTTAAGACTTTCATTCTACATTTTTCACCTTTATCATAATAATAATTATTATTTCCATAAGCCCAAAACCAGACTTTTTCTTCCTCATCAAAATTAGATGGTTTCATTAAATGTTCATTTGGAATATTTACTTTTATTATTCCACAATTAACAATAATATTATTTGAATTACTTTCTTCAATATTTCCATATAAAATTTCTCCTTCAATTGGTTTAAAAATAATTAAAGTACATTCATAATCTATATCAATTACTCCCTCAATTTCAATTATTAAATCATTTTTAATTTTAAATTTTTGAATAGAAATAACTAAACCTTGACCTAATAAAATTTTAGAAATATATTTTTTTCTGAGCTTTAAATATACTATATTATTATAACTTTTTAAAGGAGGTTTCTCTTTTTTTCCTTCAGTATATTTATTCTGTGTACTTATTTGAGGTAAATTTGTTTCTGTTTGAGGAAGTTCAGAATTATTTAATTCTGATGGGTCTAATATTAGTTTATCTTCTATATTTAAGAGTATGAACATTTTTATTATTTATTTTTTGAAATGTAATTTATTGATTTTAAATTAAATATTCCATATTTTTAGAAAATTTTTTAATAAAAAATAATATTCTATATAATGAAAGTGAATAATCATTTAAATATAATTAATTCAAATGCTGAGTCAACAAATAATAATTATACAGATTTTATAAATTTAAAACCAAACAATACAATATATTCAAATGTTATAAAATCAAACAATATAGATTACACAAGTAAAACTATAACTTTAAATGAAAATTATTTGAATGATAAAAATGACTATTGTTTTAATAATAATTTACAAATATTTTCATCGTCAAGATCAATAAGTTCAATTAATCCAAATAAAGATAATACTATAGATAAAAATTATAATGTTCAATCAAATCTTTTAAATCAGGATTATATTTTCTTTAAAGGAGAAAAAATGAAAATTTTAACTTCTCCTTATGAAGATTTAAAACAAATTAAAAGTTTAATTATTGAACAAAAAATTGATATTTTAGAAATAATTTCTGGATGTGAAAATGCAAATAGATATCATATTTACACTCCTTCTCCAAGAGGAAAAAAAAAATATTTATTTAAATGTTTTGAAATATCAAATTGTTTTTTTAGAAATTGTTGTCCCTCAAATTCAAGAAAATTTGATTTAAAAATACAATATTTAACAATTTTTCCAAATAAAAAAAAAAAAAATTTTGCTTTTTTGACAAAAAATTTTAATTGTAAAAATTTAAATTGTTGTACAGACCCAGAAATAAAAGTTAATATAATATCAAATTATAGTAGTGTAGAAAAGTATAATTATGTAGGAAGTATAAAAGAAATTGGAACAGGATGTAAATGTGATCCAATTTTTTTAATCAATGATAAACATAAAAAAATAAAATATAAAATAACAACTGATTATTATCAAATAGGATTTTTTTGTAAAAATAATTCATTGGGAAAATGTTATGAAGTTGATTTTTATATTTATAATTTTAATGATGATAATAAACCTTGTGGAATCATACATAAATATTATCAAGGTTTAAGTGAATTAGTCGGTGATTCAGATGCTTATATTATTAATTTTCCTAGTAATGCCAATGTAATTGATAAAATATTATTGATTGGATGTGTTATAATGATTGATTATCATTATTTTGAAAGTAATGCTTTATGTGAATGTAATTTTGTTTAAAAATATTTAAAAAATTAAGAATGTGTGTAATTTTTTTTCGTAGTTTTTCTATTTTTTTCTTTCTTATTATTTCAATTTTTTTATATTTATAATTATCTTACTATATTTTATATTGTTAATTAATTTCATTAAAATAGAAAACATTTTAATATCAATAATTAAATATATTTTAAGAATATGAGAAGAAACTCATGTATTTAATAATTTTATTACATTTTTTATTTTATCATTATCAATTTTAATATTTTTTAGATTGTTTATTAAAAAATATATAATTAAATGGGACAAAAAACTTCAGGAAGTTTTAAATATAAAACAAATATAGTATGGATTGATCAAAATGTAAATAGTAAAGAAAATCAAATTTATTTGAATTTAAAGGACATCAAAGAGTTTAAAAATTATGAAATTTTTACTTTTATAAAAGTTGATGAAGGAATAAATTTTTTAAAAAAATTAAGATATACCTGTACATATATAATAGTATCGGGAAGATTATTTCTTGATTTTATAAAATCATTTAAACAAGTTATAAATGATCTATTTATAATTCCAAAAATTTTAATTTTTTGTGGAAATAAAAAAAAACTTTATAATAACTTTCCCAATGAATATTTAGATCACAAATTTTTTAACTCTGGAAAAGTTTTTGATTCAATTAAAATGATTTTACGTTATTTTGAAAAAGAAGTGCAAATAGAAAAACAAAAATTAAATCAAAATGATTCTAATTACTTTACTCTTACAAATACGTTTGAATTTGGTTCATATGATAAAATAATTCCAGAAGTAACAAATGAAGAAATTGATATTTTAAACAATGATATATTTCAAAATTCTAATCCTAATTCAAAATTAGAAGAATTATTTATTCAAACCGTTGGAGTTTCTGAGATCCCTATTCAAATAATATTTAAATATTATATTCTAGCCTATAATTTAGAAAGTAAAATTCTTAGAAATTATAATTATCACCAAGTTTTAATAAAAGTTTTCCAAACAGCAATTAAAGATAAATGTATTTCGAATAATATTTCAGAGGATAAGATCTATAGTACAATTTTACTACATAAAAAAGAAATTGAAAGTATAAAAGAAAATTTAAAAAAAAATCAAAAAATAATTTATCCAACAAAATTTTTACACTTTACTTCATCAAAAACTCATGTCTCTGATAGAATAAAAAATTCAATAATGCCTCAATTTTATAATTCAATTATTATTGAATTGGAATCAAAATATTATAATAATTCTTTGAATTTAATAAATTTATCCTCTTTTCAAAAAAATAAAAATGAAAATTATATTTTTTTCCCTTTTACTGTATTCGAAATATCAAATTTAAATGAAACAAATTTAAAAGACTCGTATATAATGGAATTAAAATCTCCTTATGAAAAACAAGATAATGAAATAAAAGAAGAAAAAGAAGAAAAAAAGGATAAAGAAGAAAAAGAAGAAAAAGAAGAAGAAGAAGAAGGAGTTTTTGTTCCAAGTAATTTTTTAGAAGCATTTTGCTGTCCGATTACTCAAGAAATAATGAAGGAACCTGTAATGACAAAATATGGTCATACTTATGAAAAATGTGAAATTGAAAAGTGGATAGATAAACATCACAATGACCCTTTAACTAAGAATCCTTTAGAAAAAAGTGATTTAATCCCTAATTTTGCCATGAAAAATTTAATTGAAGAATATTTAAAATTAAAAAATAATAAATGATTTTTTCTCTTTTAAAAAATTTTTCAAAATTTTTAACGACTTAAAATTATTTATATATTTTTTATTTATTTTATATTATTCAGTTAATTCCTTGATTATTTTGTTAAATATATAATTCTATGGTTGCTAATATTTCATAATAAATACTGAATAATTTTTTTTGATTGTTTATATTTATAATTGCCTTATTACATAAATAAGGAATAATACTTTTTAGTTTAGAAAAAACATTGCAATTCTCTTTATAATTTTTAAATTCTCTATCTAATAATTCTTTCAATATTTTTAATTCTTTATCAAGATAATTTTTATTTTTTTGAACATAAGAGATTCTATTAAAAATATTTTTAAAAGAGATAATCTTATAATAAAATTCATTCATTTTTAAATTTATTTTTTCAATTAAACTTATTGTTTCTTTTATTTTTTCAATAATTTTTTCATAATAAAATTTTTGATTTTTATCATTACTATCTTGAATATTAATATAAAAAATTAATTTTGTTAATTCTGTGATTAATGAACATAATAAATTAAAATTTTCTTGAAGAAATATTTTTTCTTTTGAATTAAAAACTTGTGGAATCTGTTTTTTATTTGCATCATAAAATTCAATTAATTCTAAATCATTTTCTTCTTCATTATCTAATAAAATATTATTTAATTCATTTTCTATTTTTTTTAATTTTTCTTTTATTGAATTTGGATTTATTACCTTTTTCTCTAAAAATTCATTATTTTGCGATAAATATAAAGGAATGCGAATTATATGTTTTTTGGAATTTTGATTTTTCCAATTTTTATTTTCAAAGTTTAAAAGATTGTTTCTTTCCTTTTTTTTTCCAATATATTTTTTTGGGCAAAAAGTAAAAGTCTCTTCATCTTCTGAATTCACTTTATTATTTTCTTGCATTTTGTTTAAAAAAAAAGTATTTTATTTATTATAAAAAAAGAGGACTTAATGATTTATCTAAAACTTAATTTTCTTATTGTTTTCAATTAATTTAATTTAAAATATAAAATATTTGAATAGTTATTGTTTTTATTTATTAAAATTTTCATAATTTAATTTCGACTGCGTTTCCTTTTTCCATGAAACGATATTAATAAAAAATATATTTTTTCAAAAATTAATAAAAAAAAATGGAAAAATTTTTGATTTTCTAAATAAAAACCATTAATTTTTTTAATATATAATTGATTATAAATTTATATTATTGTATTGGTATTTACATAATTTATTTAAATCAAAATTAAATTATTTTATTAAAAATTTACAAATTATTTAATATATGAAAATATTATAAAAATTAAAAAAAACAATTCAAATATAACAAACAAATAAAAATAACTAAAAAAAAACTCTCAAAAAAAAATGGAAAACATCCAAGTAGCAATTCGAATTCGCCCATTTCTAAATCCAAATGATGAAAATAACACAATATTAAATATATCAAATGAAGATGATAGGAAAATCCAATTATCAAAAGGAGGAAAAACTTTTCAAGGATATTTTGACAAAATTTTTTTTCCAAAATCAACTCAAGAACAAGTATATAATTATGTTAGAATAATATTATCTTCAACTTTAATAGGAATTAATTCAACTATTTTAGCTTATGGTCAAACAGGAAGTGGAAAAACATATACAATGTTTGGAGCAGATTGGACTTATAATTTTTATGATAATAACATAAATCATTTAAAAAAATTAAAAACTGATGAATTTAATTTTTTATACGATAAAGATTTTATGTTTGATCCTTTTTCAGCTTCAAATGGAATTATTCCAAGATTAATTTTTGAATTATTTGATATTGTAAATAAATTAAATGAAAAAATTAAAATATCTTGTTCTTATATTCAAGTTTATAATGAAAGAATATATGATTTATTAGTAGATAATACATTTACATATAAAAAAAAAGAATTTTCAGTAAATTCAAATAGAAATCAAAGCGAAAAAATTTTTGACCAAGAACCATTAAAATTAAGAGATGATACTTATAGAGGAGTTATGATAGAAGGTGCTTTGGAAATTATAGTTAATAATTTTTATGATGTATTTCAATTATTAAAAATTGGAGAATATAATAGAAAAAAAAGACAAACTAACAAAAATAATATGTCATCACGTTCACATACTATATTTATTATTTATTATACTAATTTAACAAAACAATTAACTTCTAAAATTTGCTTATGTGATTTAGCTGGAAGTGAAAAATATGATAACAGAGGAAATTATAAATTAACTCATTTTAATGAGTTAAAAAGTATAAATAAATCTTTAAGTGTTTTGGGAAATGTAATTAATGCTTTAACTTCTAAAAAAAAAGGAAAGATACATATTCCTTATAAAGATTCTAAATTAACTCATTTATTGCAAAATTCTCTTGGAGGAAATTCTAAAACTTTTCTAATTGCAAATATTTCTCCTGTAGATTATAATTTTGATGAAAGTTATAATACTTTATTATTTGCTGAAAGAGCTCATAATATTGAAAGTAAAGTTTTACCTAATAAATTAATTGATGATGATTTTATTTTACAAAATAATTCTGAAGAAAGTAAAACAATTATGAGATTAAATAATGAAATTAAAGAATTAAGACAAATTTTACAAATGAGAAATAAAAGAGGAACTTTAGAACCAATTCAAGAAGAATTTCTTAAATTAAAAGAGGAAAATAATCAACTTAAAAGATATGTTAATAATATGAATAATAGTGATATGGTTAAATTAATGCAAGAAAATCAATTTTTAAAAAATCAAATTAGGAAATTAACTAAAAATGGTAATAATATTAATAATGATTTTAATAATGATTTTAATAATGATTTTAATAATAATTTTAATAGTAATTATAATAGTAATATAAATACTAATAGTTATAATTCTGAAAGTAATACTGAAATAAATAATAATTTTAATAGAAATTTAAATGTTCGCTCTTTAAAAAATTTAAATCCTCTAAATTTTGATTCACAAAATATTGTTGATTATAAAGAAACTACTTTTTCAAGAGCAGGAAATTCAATTGTAAAAAATACTTCAAGAGCAAAATCTAATTCAAAAACAAACAAAAATAATTATAATTCATATTTAAATTTACCTTTAAATTCATATTCTTATTCAAATAATAATACTACGAACAGTGGTTCTATTTCATCAAAAAGTTCTGTTAATAAAAAATTAATAGAAATGACCAATAAAAAATTAAAAATGTTAGATGAATTACAAATGAGAAATAGACATCAAACTCAACAAATGATTGATGCTTTAAGAAATAAAAGTTTAGATAATAAAAAAAATAAGAATTATGATTTTTCCAAAATAAAAATGGAAAGAGAATTAGGATTAGATTTTGATTAAAAAACAATTTTAAAGATAATAAAAAATTAAAAAGGTTCAAAAATATTTATGTACATAAAACATAAAAACAATATTTTAAATATTTTCCTTATTTTCAAAAATAAATAAAAAAATATTATAATAATAAATCATAAAATAATCTAATATTTTTTTTTTATTCTCAAAGTGGAAAAAAAAATGTTTAAGAAAAAGGATGTGGAATAGTTTCTCTATAAGTTCTATGCATATCTAAAAAGTCAGAACAAATATTATTTCTTTTTCTAAAACAACTTTGGCTTTGATTCATTAAAATATCGAAATTTTCACTTTTATTAGGTGCAGAAACTCTACATAAATCAATAAATTCACTCATTGATTTTACTTTATTATTACATTTATCATTAGTTTCAATTTGATCTTTTGTTTTTGAAATTGATTTTATATTTGGAACTATTATATTAAAATTAACTGAAGAATAACCTATATGATTGATTTTTTTTGGAATTTTTGGAGCCCAATTTGAATTTGAACCATTTGTCATATAAACTTTTTCTTTATTTTTTTCATCTAATTTAAATTTATATAAATTTTTTTCCCCTGATTTACTTTTAAAAAAATCATCTTGTCTTAAATTAAATATATCACTTCCTTTATGTTTATATAATTGTTCTTGTCTTTTATTTGCTTTTGGATAATCAGTTTTATAAAATTCTAATTCTTTACTATTTCCTTTTATATTTTCTTCAGTATCAAATTGAATTTGAGTTGAATTTGCATTTTTTCTTATTTCATCATAATTTAACATTTTTTTTAATTTTTTTTCATGATTTGAACTTAAAATATTTGGTTTCATAAATTTAGGATTTTTAATTAAAAAATCTCTAAAAACATATCCATTAGGTTTGAATTTATCTTTTGAAGAAGAATTAATAACATCATTAACTGTTATTTTATTTTTAAAATGAGTGTCAATTTCTGTTTTTAATCTACTTGTAAACATTTCTTCTGTTGTTGTTTTATTTGAATATCCTTGTGGAACACTTGTAATATTATATTTATAAGGTTTTTGAACTTTTCTTATATAATAAATGGGAGGATTTGATTTTAATCTATTTTCTGTTGTCTCAAAATATCTTGTATGAGAAAAATTATTCATTGTTGTGTTTGGAGTAAATTTTGATATTGTTAAATAAGGATATGATTCTTTTGTTGATATTGTATTTTGATATAATGTTTGAGAAAGTTTGTCTTCTGGAGTTTGAACTTTGAACATTTTTTTTAAGCAGTTATTTTTTTTATATTTATTTTTTTGGATTTTTATTTAAATGTTTTTTTATATTTTTTTTATTTATTTAATTTAAATTTAATAATAGTTTGATTATAATTTAACATCAAATATAATTAAATTATTTTTTTTTAAAATTTTTTCTTATGAATAAAAATTTTGATTTCAAAATTTATAATTAATAAATTTGATTTTCTATGATGATATTTTCCAAAGAATAAAAATTATTGCATTCAAAACTTTTAAACTTTTTTAAAAATTAATATTTCTTTTGATATTTTTTAAAAATTTGATATAATTTTGTATTAAATATTGGAAAAGATATTAATGATTTTGATTCTCAAAGACTTTTATTATAGTATTTGTAAAGAATTTGAAAAAAAAGTTAAAAATTTTTTTTAGTGAATTATCTAATATAAATCTTTTTAAATTATTTTTTTTAAATTGTATATACATTATTATTTATTAAAAAGATGATAAAAATAGTTCATATAATTTTAATTAATAAATTTCTAGATTTTTAATAACACAATTTAAAATAAAACCTCTTTTTTAAATAAATATAATAAATCATTGATTTGAATTCTTTTAAAACTTTTTTTAGTTGATTTGTTTGACGAAAATAAAATCTATTTGTGCATATTATTAAAATATTCAAAATATAGAATCTTCAAAAAATGACTTTTATTCTCCATCTTATTTATTTTTAAGTTTAAAAAGGTTTAAAACCTTTCATTTTTCAATTAAAGAAATTACAAAATTTGATATTTTTCAAATAATTGTTTGAATGAATATATCTAATAAATTATGTTTTTAAAATTTTCTATATCAAGTATTTTAAAAAAGGAGATATATTGAAATAAAAGGATTTTCAAATTTAATAAATATCCATTTAAAGATAATGAAACATTTTGTTGGAGTTTTATGTTTTTGGAAATAAATTTAATAAATAAACTCTCTAATATAATAAATGAAATGATTCATAAATTCAATTGAAAATATATTTTCTACTAAATGCATCTTTTCTAAAAATTAATTATTGCAAAATTCATTCAATAATTATTCCAAAATTTTATTAAAATATATATTCTTTTATTATTTTTTGATTATAAAAAAATTTAAAAAAATTGTAATAAAATCATTAACTATGAATTGGAGGCATTTATATTAATTTATTAATTTTAGTATAAATAAATAAAATTTAATTAAAGTGAATTAATTATATGGAGGCAATGGGGATTGGGGATTGGGG
>JAJJLU010000927.1:0-14004 GCA_023807065.1 Isotricha intestinalis
TTATCAGCTTTTATAATTAAAATTCATTCATTAATCTCCTAAACTTTATACTATTTTCTATTATATTTCTTAATATTATTTCAATATTTTATTTCACTTTAATTATATCTTAGTCCCCATTCTCTAAGCAAAATTTATATTTTCCATTCCAAATATAAAATTAATAATGTTAAGAATTGTTTCTTCTTCTTATCAAAATTTATCTTTTTGGAGTTGTTTGATTAAATAACAAATGTTATAAATTTTATAATCTTAAATAACCTATATATTATGATAAAAATTATAAAAATGATAAATATTAAAAAATATTAAAATTGTTTTCTTTTATATACTAATCCTAAAATTAAAATTTATTTTATTTTATTTTTTCTGTGTAGAGGTTACTGTTTTTAAAATATCAGAAACATTTTTGAAAAGGATATCAATTTGGATAGCATTTCTCATTTTTAAATTGACCTTATCTTTTAATGTTTCTTCATTAATTGTAGGGGTAAATAAATTATTTTTACATTTTTTTCCGAAGATAATCATTATACATGTTGGTTTGTTATAAGTTTTAACTCTTTCTAGAATAGCAGAAGCAGTACCGTAATAAAAAGAAATTTTATTATCTTTAGTTGTCAAATAATATAATTCTCCTTCTGCTTTTCCTCCTTTTTTTGAATCATATGAAAAATCAATATTTGCTACACTATTTTTTCTAGAAACATCTACTTTTTTTACCCAATTTTTTACATTTTCAGGAATTGGAAGGGCTGTAATTGCTTCTATATAATTTTTTCCTTTTTCTAATTTTAATGAATATCCTGTTTTGGCAGTCACATTTTTTATGACATCATTATATACTTGTTCTTCTGATTTGTATACTGGAAAAGTAGCATAATATGGAAGTATTTTAGAAACAATTAATGGTGCCAATAAGGTAATTAGTAGGATTATGGATTTCATTTTTTTAATAAAATATTTTATTTTGGTATTTATATAAAAAAACATTTGTTTTTTGGAAATAATACAAAAATAAAATGAAAGAAAATTATTTATTTATTTATATTTTTTTCTTCAAAAAAATATTAAAATATATGTTGAAAATTTTGGAATGGAAAAAACAAAAAATAAAACATTAAAAACAATTACTCATTGATTAAAAAAAAGAATTAAAATTTAATATATATTTAAATATATTAATTTATATAATATAACAAAAAAAAATTCTAAAAAATTTACATTATTTCATTAAGAATATCAGGGAATTTTTCTTCAATCAATTTCATATTTTGATCAATTTTATACATTTTACATTCAGAAGTAGTTAAAGGGAATAAAATAGAAGTATTATCACTTAAAGGTTGGAAAAATTTTTCAGGAATAACATCTCTAATTTTAATTTCACTTTGATAAACACTAATAGTAGGATTATCTTCATCTTCTGTATCAAAAAGAATATTTTGATAAGTATTTTTATCATTTTCACTAGCTCCAAATAATACAATGGAATTATCACTAAAATAAGAACAAGCATAAAAACATTGTTCAAATAAAAAATCATCAATAGTACTATAATTAACTAAACTCCAAGTTCTTTTTTCATTTCTTAAATTACATTTTTCAATTGTACTTAAAAAATTTTCTCCAACAGCAAAACCACAAAAAGCATATAAAACAGAATTATTTATACAACATAAAGTGCATTCTCCTCTTTTTTCATTTAAATCAGAATCATGATTAATCATTTTTTTTTCAATATCATAAACTTCAACACTATTACAAGTTCCACTAACAATAAAAATGTATTTTGGTGGAATATAAATCATACTTGCCCAAGCTCTTCTTATAATTAAATGAGGTAAAACTTCTATTTTATCATAATGAATTAAATCAATTGAATAAAAATCATTTAAATAACTTAAATTTTGTTCATTTCCATCTGATACATTACTATATGCTGTTGTCTTTGTTGGTTTTTTTTTATATGGTTCACTTATCATTCCTTTATCTGATTCTCCTCCTGCAATAAATAAAAAATTTCTTCCATTACAATATGATGATAAATGATTAAATTTTGTTAAATCTCTTGAATTATTTAATATTTTACCTGAAACTTTTTTGGTAAATTTATTATATATTACTAAACCTATATCATCACCTATATTAAATAATGGTGTTGCTATTATAGTTGATGATGATTCATATTCTTTTCTTATATCATTTGATATTTCTAATCCAAGATAAAATAAATTTACTTCTATTTCTTCACTTTCATTAAATATTTGATATATACATTCATTTAAATGAGATTTTAAACTAACTTGATTTGATGTTATTAAATCATACTCTGAATATTTGTTTTCATTTTGATATAATATATCAAATAATGAAGCTATTTTTTCCCTTGTTGAATATTTTTGAGTGTATTTTTCTTCTCCTTTTAATATATATTTTACTGTTAATTCTTCAAATGCTGGTTTTATATCATTTTTTTCTTCTTCTTTTTTTTCCTCTTCTGATGAAGATGATGAAGATGATTTTTCCTTTTTTTCTTCCTCCTTTTTTTCTTCTTCTTTATCATTTTCTTTCTCATTTTTTTTTCCTTTAGGATCATTAGCTTTAACTTCTTTTCCTTTTTTATCTTTAGTAGATGAGCAAGCTCCTCCCATTTTTAAATTCAATATATTAAATTCATAATAATTCCATTAATGTATATAAAAATTATTAAATAAAAATATTATATAAAAAAATGGGTTCTGAAGGATCAAAAAGTAATTCTGAAAAAATAGAAGAAGGAAATGGTAATGAAGGATCAACATTAGATTTCACAGCATATATAAGAGATAATTTATCAAATTATGAAGGAATAAGATCAGATGATGAAAATATAGAAGAAGAAAATGAATATGAAGACACAAACGAAAATCAAAATAATTCTTCTTCATCTTCATCTTCAATAAAAGATGAAGAAAAAGATAATTCAAATGAAAAAATACCAACAACTTTCCAATGGAAAGAAGGAGGAAATACAGTTTATGTCACTGGTTCTTTTTGCGGTTGGCAACAATTTTTTATTATGAGTAAAAATGAAGATGGAAATTTTTCTTTAACTTTACCTTTACCAAAAGGTATTATTCAATATAAATTTAAAGTTGATGAAGAATGGAAATATTCAACTCAGTTTCCTACAATTGAAGACGGTGGTAATGTTAATAATATTATTGATAATAGTATATATTCTGTTAAGAAAGAGAAAGATAAAAAAGAAAAAAAACAAAATGTGAACAATAATTCTCATAAGAAATTTGTTAAAGATGGTAAATTAGTTAAACAATTAGAATTTAAACAAATGTATCCTGTTAAATCTGATTGGAATAGTGATGCTAGGCCTATTCCTCAACAATATTTTAATAGTTTTAATTTGGATTTTAATACTAGACAAAATACTTTTGGGAAAAAACAATTTTTATATAAGGAAAATACTACTTTATTAAGTGAGAATAATTCATATAAGGGTATTTTAGATTTACCTCTTGTAAATTTAAATCATATGCATTCTAAAAATATGTTAAGAAGCGCTTCTGTTTTATCTGCTACTACTGCTAGAGTTAGATCTAAATTTACTACTTATATTTATTATAGACCATCTGGAGCATAAAATTATTATTTTTTTTATTTTAAATTAAAATGGTATTTTAAATTTGGTTTTAAAAGAGTAAATATTTAACTTTTATTAAAAACATTTTTTTGATTAAAAAAAAGTTAATGTATATTTTTAATCTATATTTAGTCATAATTTATTGAGTAGAATTTTTTTTTTATGTCGGGAATTTATGTTTAATTACTTTTTTTTTTAGATTATTTTTATTTTTATTTATTAATAATAATTTTATTGTTTATTTATTATATATTAATATTTCATATTAATTTATTTTCTTTATTTATTTATTAATTTAAATATATATTTTATTAATGAAAGTTTCAAATTTTTTTTAATGTTTTGTTTTCATATGATAATTTAAAGCTGAATGAGAAGCAAAAGATTTTTGACAATTTTTTTTTTTACATACATACGGGAAAATAAAAGTATGATATATTCGTTCATGATATATTTTTCCATTTCTATGTGAAAAAGAAACTTTACAAAAATCACATTGATATGGTTTAATGTTAAGATGAATATTTTTATAATGAAGATTATAATTTTCCTTTGAATTAAAATTCTTCCCACAAAAACAATTAAAAATTGTTTTTTTCTTTTTGTTCGATTTTTTTTTCTTCTTTTTATTTTTATTATTGATTCTTTTATTTTGAGATTCATAGTGAATCGTTTCATCATTTTTTTTTATTTCTTTGTCAGAAATAAACTTTGTCTCATTTTTTTCTTCTAATATTTTTTCCTTGATAAGGTTATTATATTTTATTTCATTAGATAATTTAGTATAATTTATTTCACGGTATAAAAATTCATCCTTTTCTTTAATATTGAAACAAGAATTAAATGATTCAAAAGTTTTATTATCGTTTTCTGAATTAAAACATTTAAAAAAATCATTTTCAAAATCATCATATTCATGAAATTTCCTTATAGGGGATTTTATTATATAATTGTCAGGAGCCATTATAAATTAAATATTATATTTCAAAATTAATAATAAATTATAATAATTAACAATAATCCCTGAAAAATTAGGGTTAGATATTAATTCCTATTAAATAAAATTAAAAGTTAATTATTTAATTTTAATTTTTCAAAAACTTTTTTACAAATAAAATTAAATATTATTAAGGAAAATTTAAATAAAATATAATAAAATTTAAAAAGATTTACACTTATTCTATACTTACAATTTCAATTAAATTCCATAAGTTCTTAATCAACTTCTAAAATCATGGAATTAAGAAAATGAAAGAAAAGGAATAAAAGAAAATAACTTAAGTTTTTTAAAAAAAAACAAGATTTAAATTCAGAAGAAATTAAATATTTTTTTACTTATTATTCTTAAATAAAATAAAAATTATAATTTTTTCATAAAACATAAACACAATTTAAAAACATTAATATATTTATGGAAAATTCCAAACATTAAAAAATAAATTAATTTCAAATAAAAAAAATTGAAGAGGATAAATGTTTAAAAAATTACCTCTGTAAATAAATATAATATAATAAATTATAGTCCTTCTCTTCAACTATCCCAAAAACAAAATCAAAATTCATATATACCATTAAATGAACATGAATTAACAAATTCAAATCAAAAATCGACAAATTTGAATATATCACCTTTAAAAGAAGAACCAACATTTAGAAAAGTAAATATTGAGAATTTAAAATCAAATTATTTTAAACATAATTTACGTTTGAAGTTTTTTACTGATCAAACAAATGAAAATCAAAAATATAGAGGAAGAAATTTTAAAGGAGCTTTATCAAATGGTTTATCAAATATAATTATTCAATCATCAAGAGATAAACCAATTGGAATTTTAAATACTTATTCTTCATCTCAATCATTAACTATAACTGATTTAAAATCTAATACTTCAAGACGTAATTCTTATTCTTTTTATTACAAAAGAAATAATGATTCCATCAATTTAGATAAAAGAACTAAAACTTTTAAATTAGCTACAAATACTTTTGTTTCTACTTCTGAAACTGATAATAAACCACAAGATACTATTGATAATATTTCAGGGGATAAAAATTTAAGAAAAATGTTTAAATCTCAATTAAGTAAAATATCAGAAGATCCAAACAAGAAAAATAGTAATGAATTAACTATTGATAGTTATTATGATTTAAAAGATAATAAAAGAAATATTAATATTGAAAAAATAATATATAATGTGAACAATAAAAGATCAAGAAATTCTCTTTTTATTAATAATGCTTTTACTAATAAAACTATGAGACAAAGAATTTTATCAGGAAGAAAAATAAATCATTTTAGAACTTTAACCAAACAATTAACTAATAATAATGGTTTATTATTTACTAGAAAAAAATCTATTTTATCTGATAATTCTCCTAGAGATTATCCAAATAATAATAAGAAATTAAGATTAAAAGAAATCTGCAAAAATTTAATTGAAAAAAATCAATTGAAATTAAAAGAAATTCAAAAAAAAAAAATGAAATATTTATCACATTTTGAGATTGAAAATGATAAAAAAGAAATAATAAATAGAAAAGAAAATCAACTTATTGATAAATATATAATTGATATTAACAATGAAGTTAAAAATAATTTAAATAATTATATAAAAGAAATAGAAAAATTAGATATTAAAAAGGTAAAAGAAGAAATCTTAATTTCATCAAAAGTACTTAAAAGAGAAATGATGATATTGAAATATATATATAAAAAAATAAAAAAAAAAGATTATATGATAAAATTACCAAAATTAATATTACTTTTTGATTATGCATTGGAACTTTCAGAAAAGTATTTTCCTTTAATTTTACAACCAAAAACAATAAGTTTAAAATTAGAAAATGAACCTCCAACTGATTTAATAACAAATTTTACTTTGATTGATTTAAGAAGACCAAGTAATCATTTAAATAATATTTTTAGAACAAGAACATTGATAGAAAGAAATTTAACAAAAAAATATACAACTTTTAATGTGATTAAAATAACTTTAAAATCTCTTCAATTTATAAATTTATTTAAGCTAATAGATTTTCATAATGCAGGAAATAAAAATTCAATTATATTTAAACAAGAAAAAAGAAAATCTTTTAAACCATTATTCATTCCTTTTAAAGAAAATAAAAAAGGAGGTAAAAGAAAAACAATGTTTAGAAATTCAAAAATTAAATTTGAATTTTTATACGGAAATAAATTAAATACTGAAAATATATCTCCAAAAGCCAATAAATTAAGTTATGATAAACCTCTTTTTCCAAAAAAATTTTATCAAAGAACACATTTTAAAAAATTAATAATAAAAAGAAAAATATCAGAAGAAATAATTAATAATTCATTTTCTAAAAAGAAAACTCATCAGAAAAATTCTTTTAGTGATATTCAAATAAGTAATAAAGAACATACTTTATTAAGAACAAGAGAAATAAAATCAATAATAGAATCAAAATTAAAAGATGAATTAGAGAAATTAATATATAGTATAAAAGATTTAAATTTTCCTTTATTTAAAAGAATTTATGAACAATATTCAATAGGACCAAATTTAAATGATGAAAAAGGAAATTCATTATTATCTTTAGCAGTACAATCAAATTGTTTTCAAATAGTTAATTTTTTATTAAATTCAGGAGCAGATCCTAATATTTCTAATGTAAGATTATTATTTATTTAATTAGAATAAAGGAAATACACCTTTACATTATGCTTTAGTTTATCATAATTTTGAAATTGCAGATATTTTAATTAAAATGGGAGCGGATGAAAAAGCAAAAAATTATAAAGGTTTTAATCCTTGGCAATGTTTAGATTCTACTATTAGTATTGTTTGACTTTTTAATTCTGCTTTTTTCAAAAAGAAAAAATTGTTTGATGAAGATTATTTGACTATGGTGATTGGTTCTATGTATATTATGCTTAAAAATAAAAATGGTATATTGAATTTTATATATAAACTAATTTTTATATATTTTTTCTGTATTCGAATTAAAGATGAAATAGATATATTTTTTCAAGAAAAAATTAAACTTTAATATTAGTATTGGAGTATCTAATGATTTACAATTTTAAAATGTATCCTCATTTAAATAAAAATTAAATAAATTTTCAATTCACAAAATATATTTAAAATAAAAAAATAACAATCATAAATTTAAACTTTTTCAATTCTTAAAATAAAAATAAAAAACAAAAAATCTCAAAAAAAAGAAAAGGTAAAAATTAAGAATCATCATAATTACAAATCTTTCATTAATAACATTGTCCTATTTTGATAATTATCTCCTTTACATATATAAATAAAATTTTAAAATATTCAAAATCATTATATTTATTATACTGTTTATGATCATCTGTAAAATCATTTTTTTTCTATTCATCTACTATTTCATTTTAAATCTTTATTCCTTATTATTTCTTCTTCTTTTTAATTTTTTGATTTATTTTTTTCTGTGTTTATATTAAATCTTACCTCATCTTCCTCTTTTTATAGTATATTAATCAATCTTTCCCAAAAATTTATTAAAAATAATTAAATATTTTTTTAATTTTTAAATTTAAATGGGATTTTCTTTGTTTTATATTTTAGAAAGTCCATTATTTATTATAAATATAATTGGAATTTTAAGTAATAGATTTGAAAAAAATGAAAATTATAATTCAAAGGGTGGTTTAAATAAATCTTTTCAATGAAATATATCAATAATAAATTGAAAAATCAAATAGCCTTATTATTATATTTCTTTAGAGTTTAAAGTGAAATATAAGAGATTTAAATTTATAATCCCATCAATGCTGTTAAATGCAACTTTCATTATAATTGAAATTATTTTTTGGATGATTTTTATATATTCAAATAATTTAAATATCATTTTAAATTCATTAAAATAACTATAATTTATTGAATATACATTTTAAAATACAATTAAAATTTCATTTTATTAACAAATATTATTTTGAAAATCTTTTTATGAATTTTAATTAAATCATTAAATACATTTATAAAATTTATATTTATTTATATTCATTTTTTGATTATAAAGTAAAAGGAAGTTAATAGGTATAATAGAAATTTTAGAATTGGAATCTTAATCATCATTTAAAGTAACATTAATACATCTCCAAGGATTTAATCCTTTATTATTTGTTTTTGTTTCATCAGCTCCATAATAAATTAATAAATTAGCAATTGTATAATTTTGATGAGACATTGCAAAATGCAAAGGGCAATTTCCTTTATCCTAAAATTAAAAAATAATCTTACATTTCCAATATTAGGATTGCATCCTTTGTTTAATAAAAATTGAATAATTTCTTTTTTACAATCACTTTTAACTGCACAATTTAAAAAAGTATAACCTTTTTCATCTTTATAATTGATATTCATAAAACCATAATTATCATTTATTGTTTTTTTTACTAATACTATATTATCATTATTAATATAATGAAATATAACTTTATATAAATTATTTTCTACTCTTTTTAATTCTAATGCTTTTATAAGTTGAGTTTTTATGTTTGTTATATCTTTATTTGTTGCTGAAAAAATATTATTTGCAATATTAAATTCTTTTCTATATTTTTTTCTTATTGTCTTTAATTTTTTTTTTGGTCTGCTTATAAAATTATCAAGTATATATTTTTGAGAAGACAAAAAACCTATTCTATTATCTATTTTACTGAAAAATAATTGATTAAGTAAAGATGTTTTTTTTTTTTTTACTTTTATAATTGTTTGCGATTTTTTAATAGTATTTGTAGAAAAAAATTTAATTCGATAACTTTTTAATTTTAGATCAATTAAAGGTTGATTTTCAATATAATGTGAAGTATCATTAGACAAAAATTCATGAATATATAAAATATTATTTGGGCGAACTTTTGCTTTTTCTAATAAATTTTCTATTACCAATAAATTATTTCTATGTGTTGTTATAGTTTTTTCAGGCAAAAATTCTCTTTTTTGTTTAATCAACTGCATTATGTTTACTTTTTGTATATCAATAGTCTTATTAAAATTTTTAACAACATTACTATAATATCTATCATTTTCATCATTATTATTAATTACTGTTTTAAAATGTGAACTAAAGTTATTTTTATTATGAGAATTACTTTGAAAAGAAGATATTTTCTGTAAAAAAGATTGATTTGGTTCTTCAAATTTATTTAATCTTAAAGTATTTAATTTTCTTTTTGGTTTTGCTAAATAAGTTTTTCTTTCAATCCCAAAACGAAATATTAATGTTAATATTCCTTTTCTAGGATTTAAATATTTATCTAATAAAAATGGAAATGCTACTGTGTAAAAACTTCTTATTATTCTTCTTTTTTTTTTAAATGCATATATTGATTTTAATACCATATAGAAAAACTTTCTTAATCTTTCTTTATTTATTTGAAAAAATAAATTTTTATATATTTTTTTTAAAGTTTCTTCTTTTCCTAAAAAAGTATTTAATTCTTTTTTTAATAATTTTTTTTCCATTTCTTCCATTTTAGAAGTTATATCTTTTACATTTTTATCAATTAAAATTTGTGAGAAATTATTTTTATTTTTTTGAATATTCTTCATTTTATTTTTTGCTTCAGAATACTGTTTTTTTAAAAATACTTTTTGAGTAGGATCAATTTCAAAAAAAAAAGTTTGTGGAATGTTTTCAACATTTAATTTTAATTCTTTCATAAAAATCGAACCTCTATGTTTTGAATATCCTTCTTTAATTTTATTATAAATTGAATCTCTTTTCTTAAAAGTTTTTTTTCTTTTAAAAATCTTTTTATTAGGACTTTCATTTATTATTTCATTATTTTCTATTTTAATAGTATTATTTATAGTATGTAATTTATTTAAAGAAGTTTTTGTTTCATTATTATCAAAAGTTTCTGAATTTGAATTCAAAGTTTTGTACTTATTTAAAGTAAAAGATTTAATTCTTTGATTTCCATTTAATTTAATAAAATTTTTTTGATATTCTAAATTAGGAGGAAGAAATTCTTTATTTAATTTAAATATATTATTTCTATTATTAAATTTTGAAGAATTTTTTAAAAAACTTCTTCTATTTAAACTTCTAAAACTTTGGAATTGACCCATATCATAATCACTATTTGTTTCTAAAAATTTTTTTCTTAATGAATTACTATAATTACTAAATAGCTCCTTATTAGTTAATGATAAACTATTATTTTTATTATCTTCATAAAAATTATTACTTAAATTTAATGTATTTTCTCTTCGAAATGATCTTTTAAAATTAATTTCTGATAAATTAATTTTTGAATCATGGGATTTTCTTATTGATTTTCCTGGAGATGAACTTGGTCTTGAAATATTTGATTTATTTATTTTTAAATTTCTTCTTAAATAATTTAATTGATTTTTTATTTTCATATTCTGGAAAAATTTGTCTAATTTATTTGTAGAATTTTTCATATTATATTTATTAATATTTATTTTAAGTTTAATCTTTTTTTTTTTATCCCCAGAAACATTATTCATTAGATTTATAATGTTATAACTCTTATTTTTATTAAACGAATCATCACTTTTAAAAGAATTATGAAAATTCATTCTTTCACTTTTATTTAATAAATTACTATGATTATTTTCAATTGAATTTATTGTTAAAATTTTATCTTGAGATAAATTGTGAAAATATCTTTTATTTATTAATATATTTCTACTTAATTTTTTCTTTATTAATGTTTCTCTATCAGAAAAACAATTTTTTTCTGTCATAGTATAAAATAAATCATTTATTCTTTTATTTCTACCTGAAAAAGGTTTTTTTAAAATACATTTATTGATATCCTATATATATCATTTATTTATTTACTTTATCTTTATTTATTTTTCTATCTTCTGATAAATTCATTTTTTTTTCATATAAATGCAATGGCGATTTCTCCATTCAAAAATTTTATTAAAATTTATAATTTTTAATTTTAAAAATTTAATATTTAAAAATAATTTTAATCTTTTTTTAATTTCTCTAAATCTAATGAATTTCCTTTTTCTTTCCTTAAACTAGTAACAGATTTTTTATCTTTTTTAGATAATTTATTTTCAATTTTATTTAAATTTTTCAATTCTTTATCAAGATTAATTTCAGAAGGTTTTTTAGATTTTTGTTGACTTTCACTTCTTTTAGTATAAAAACTTTCGATTCCTTTTTTAAAATTTTGATAACCATCAAAATTATTATTTTTAACAAATTCATTAGTATAATTTTTAACACTTTTTGTGGCATTATCAATATCATTTTCAAAAGACTTAAAAAGTCTAACAACTAATAATTGATAAACTAAAGTGGCTCCATGACTATTAGGCATAAATAACCAAATTAAAAATATGATTTTTAAAATAAAATAAAATGGAATAAATCTTAAAATAAAACCTGAGAAAGTATCAATAATATTAAAAGTAGCAAAACAAACCCAATAAGTTAACCAATGTTTATCATCGTTACTATTTGTTTCTATTGTTTTCATTGTCCAAAAAGCAGGATAAATAGTTCCTACTAAATTTGTTATTAATGCATCCGCATCAAATACATTCAAATATACTATTATTATTGTTATTATTATTACTAATATTACTATTCCTCCATGAATTCCTGTTTTGTTTTCAATAATTTTCATATGCTCGTTCCATTTATCTATTAAACTTATTTCTTTTTCCTTTTTTTCTATTTCTTTTTTGATTGATTTTGTTTTTTTCATTTTCTTTTAAATTTATTATTTTTTTATTTATTTTTATTTTTTTTTATTTGTATATTTAAATATTTATTTTCTATATTTAATATTCTCCTTTTTCTACAAGAAAAAATGTTATTTATCAAAACTTTCTAAATATATTTTTTCATACAATTTATTATTTTCTATTAATGATTTATTGGACTGAAATTATTATTTATTTTAATTGGAAAAAATTTGTCTTAATTTTATCATTAATTATTTTAAAAATAAAAAAAAACGTGTTAATATAATTTACAAAAATGGAATCAAAAGAAGATGAATTAATAATATTAGATGAAACATACTATGGAACAAAAAATAAAACACCAGAACAAACAATAAGAACTTTTTTTTCATGTATATATTATTAATAGATATAGTAAAATTTAGTAATGTTAAATCATATATCAAACAATAAACAAAAAAATTTTCCTTTTTGTTTAAATGAAACTTCAGAATTTAAAGATGAAGAAGAAAAAAAAGACAAAAATAAAGAAAACATATGTTATCAGTATTGTGAAAAAGTAAAAAAATTAATTACTGACAAAGAAACTCAAATTCAATGTGCAAATGAAATAATGAGAGATGAATCTTTTATTCAAATATTATCAAATTTAAACAATCACACTCCACAAGTAATAAATAAATAAATTTTAATAGGAAGTTGATTTAATATATTTGATTTTTAGAGTTTTACAAAAAACTTTACATAATAATAAAGAAATACATGAATATATTTTAAAAAAAGTTAAAAAGATTTTAAAAAATTTAATGAGTAATTTATATAAATTAAGAGATAATTTTATAATTGTAACAATTGGGAAAATGATTAGAAAATTAATAAAAGATCATGATTACATTCCATTTATTTTAACTATTGAATATATAAAAGAATTATATTCATTTACTAAAAGTCAAAATTTTTTAATTTTAAAAGAAATATGGAATATTCTTTTTTACATATATCAAAGTAAAAAAATTGATTCTAGTTATGTTGAAAAATTTATGTCTGAAAAAACAGAAGAAATTGTTAATATAATTCTTAATACTTTAAAACCTGTTATTTCTTCTAATGCTTCTGATGAAGATGATAAATATTATTATATGAAAAGAGAAAGTGCTATTTTATTAGAAAATATTATGAAAAATCCTGCTTATGAAAAATTCACTCAATTATTTACTAATAGTTTAGATGGGTTAATTATTATTATGAGTTTAATGAATAGTAAAAGTAATCAAATTATTATTAGAAGTGTTATTTTATTAAATTTTTTCTTTTTAGACATTGAAAATAAAAATAATAAAATTAAAAAAATGTTATTTTTTAATAAGGAAAATATTGAAGATTTTTTTAATGATCATGTTAATATTACTGATATAGAAGAACCAAAAAATTTTATTTTATATGAATTAGAAAGATTAGGTAATTTAATTGAAGATGAATAAATTAATATTAAATAAAAAATTTAAAGTTTAAAAAGAATATATTTTTATTTTATTTGTTAATTGTTTTTTATATAATTATTTATTTACATTTAAAAATAAACACTTTTCTCCATCTATTATATTCATTTTTTTTTTTGGGGATTGGGGATTGGGGATTGGGGATTGGGGGATTGGG
>JAJJLU010000928.1:0-13996 GCA_023807065.1 Isotricha intestinalis
CCCCAATCCCCAATCCCCAATCCCCAATTTAAAAACATTCATATATTCTTTTTTTTTATCAAATAAAAATTCATATCATTTATCCTAATATTTTATTTTAATATAATTTAATTTTAATGAAAGTTACTTAAAACACGATATTTTGTTTTTAAATTTTTTTTATCGATTCAAAAAAATAATTCTCTGTTGAAATCGAATAAAATATTGGATTCTCTATTGTTTTCACCTAATTTATTTAATCATAAAAACTTTAAATGTATTTGACTTTCAATCATAATTTTTAAAAAATGATTATTTAAATAAATAAGTTTTATTTTTTTTCTGTTTTATCATTAAATTATTATTATCTTCAATATTATTCATAAATATCTGAATGAATTCCTAAATTTTGAAATATATTTATATGCCATATATTTATTAATTTATAGAATGAAGATTTTTATTTTTTACTCAATTAAATTATATTTTTAATTCATCTTTCTCAATTAAAAAATATTAATTCCTTTTTTTTATTAAAAATAAAATTTATTATTGAAATCAAATTTATGCGTTAATATTCTTTTTATATCCTAAAAAGAATCAAAAAAAACATAAAATATTTATAAAAATCTTATAAATTAAATAAAAATGGAATTAATCCTAAAATTTATTTTTCTAATATCTTTATTCTCTATAACCACAACATTTAAATGTGGTTTCAATACAATAAAAAGGCCACCAATAGGAAAAATATCTCCTGACAACTCCTTAAATTCAAAATTAAGAAATACTGAATCTAGTGAAATACGAATAGAAGTAGATTATGAAATATTAGAAAAACAAATTTCAGACCCTCTATTAGCAGGAATAAAAAATTCGTTTGCTCAAGCAATTGCAGCATTTCAAAAATATTTAAAAGTAAAAAATCCAAAAACATATGAATTTACAAGTAATAGCTTAAATGGTTATGAACTGGATTTTAAACCTCAACATGTCACAAAGTTATTGAATAATCAATTGAGTGTTGCTGATGTATATTTAGTCCCATATTATCTTTATGAAGACGTTGATGCAGCAGCATACCCAATATTAGTGGATTCAGAAAGTAATAGACCAGTATTAGGAGGTGTTCTTTTAGGTACACATTTTGATTTTTCAATAAAGAATAAAGATAGATTTTTAACAATGTTACTTCTCCATGAAATATCTCATGTTTTAGCATTTAATGATGATTTATTCCCACTATTTGAAGGAATAACAGAGCCAATAACAGTGTTAGCAGTTAATGGGATATATAGACTATTATTAAAAACTCCAAAAGTTCTTGAAAAAGCAAGAGGACATTTTGGATGTCCATCATTAAAAGGAGTAGAATTAGAGAATCAAGGAGGAAGTGGATCAGCAGGTTCTCATTGGGAAGCACGTATAATGTTAGGTGATTATATGGCATCAATTGATTATCCTGAATTAGTTGTTAGTGATATTACTCTTGCTGTTTTTGAAGATAGTGGTTGGTATGAAGTGAATTATGTTACTGGAGGTCTTTTTAAAACCGGTAAAGGTGAAGGATGTGATTTCTTACAATTAACTTGTATTGATACTAATGATATTGATAGGAAAAGTAGATTCCCTATGGATTTCTGTAATACTGATTATGAAGTTTGCTCTCCTGGTATGCTTGATAGAGGTGAATGTTATATTCGCCCATATTCTTCTATTACGTATGAATTTCAATATTTTGGAGATTCTAAAACTGGAGGATATGAACCTGCTGATTATTGTCCTGTTGCAATGTCTGATCCTTTTCAAACTGGAAATTATTATTTTTATTCAAGATGTGATGATGATGCAAAAAAAACAAATTTACCTTCAGATATTTATCAACTTTTTGGTGATAAAAGTTTTTGTTTTCAAAGTTCATTAATGAGTAGTTCAGCAACTCAATCAACCAAAGATAAATATGGAGATAAGTTAACAGCAAGATGTTTACAAATAAATGAATGTGACTCAAATACTCTTTCTTATAAAGTTCAAATAGGTTCAAACCTTGATTTTAATTGTTCTGATGCAACTTCACAAAAAGCTTATGAAGTTGATGGTTTTGAAGGAATTTTTGTTTGTCCTCCTTATTGGAGAATTTGTGGTGGAATTCCATTATGTAATGATCCTCTTAAATGTGCTACTGTTGGCAGCAAAACTCAAATGGAAGATACTACTAATTATGTTGTTGATAAAGCTGAATATGATCATAGGTATGAATATCCTAATAGAAGTAAATTTGTTCATTTTAACTTTTGGATTTTTATTTCTTTGTTAAACTTTATTTTATAAATATAAATCTATATTTTTTGTTTAAATTCTTCAGGGAAATATTAAAAATTTTTTTTAAATTAGGGTTTTTATTATTTATTTTTTAATTTATAAAAGAAGAAAATCTGTTTTTTGGAATTTAGCAATTTTATATTTTATTATAGGAATATATTTGGCAATATCTACAAATTTCATTTATTTACTTATACTTTTTTTAGTTAAAATAAAATTGATTTTAAAATTTATTAATGATTCTTTATTTTAAAAAACCTTTTTTTTTGTATTAAATTTTTTTTATTTATAATATCTTTTTTACCGAAATAATATTTAATACTTAAGAAAATAAAAAAATTTAATAAAAAATAATTCCAATAAATAAAATCAGATATTTTAATATTTTTTAGTTTCCTGTTAAAATAATTATAAATACAATAAAAAAAAATAAAATAATAAAAAAATGAAATCCATAACAATAATCCTTTTATTATTATTAATTAATTTCATAACATCAAAAGTGTTTATGACCAATGAGAAAAATGTAAAAAGAGTAAAAAGAGTAAAAAGAGTGAAAAGAGTGAAAAGAGCAAGAGAAGGTTTAGATGAAGCAGCCAGGATGACTCTTCTTGAGTAATTTGGAAATTCTTGATTTAGAATTAAATTTCTTTTTTAAATTCTTAACTTTATTTTTATTGTTTTAGAAACAAGACATAAATTTTTTTTAATGTTTTATTTTTATTTTTATTTTGTTTCTTTCTAAATTATGAATTTATATTTCATATTAATTATTATATTGTTTTCTCTTAATTATATGAAAAAATCTTTTTAAATGATTAAAATAAAATAATGAATAAAAAAAAATATATTCTTTTAAAATTTATCAAAAAATCAAAAACTTTAAATTTATCAAAATTTAATAGATGATATTCTTTTTTCTAAAATAATTTCATTTGAAAAATAATGATTAATAATTAAAGTTTTTTTTTAATCTTTTTTAATTCTTTTTATTTGAAACTCTTTTTTTTAAAAAATTATTGTTTCTTATTCAGAACAAAGTTTTAATAATTTATAAAATTTTAAATCATATTATTTTTAACGGTGTTAATTTTACCTTTTTTATAATAAATTATTTTTGTAATCCATTTCTATTTCGTTTATTCTTTTTTTTCTTTGTTTTTTCTTAAATAATTGAATTAAAATAATTATTAGTATTATATTTAATAAAACTGGAAAAATTTTAAAATATGATATATTATAATTTTTATTATTATTATTATTATAATAATATCCTAAAAAAGCTTTTTCTTGATCAAATACAATTAAATATTTTTTTAAAAAAATTTGTCCAAGAAACCATCTTGTATCACCTAAATTAACTTTAAAATATATTAAAAAATAATAAAATTCATTTCTGTATAAGAATAAATCATTATAATTTAATTCAAAAGTATAATTTAATTGTTTTGAATGAAAAAAAATTGATTTAAAATTTTCCACTTTAAGAAATTTATTACATTTATAAGCATAAAAAAAACCATTATTTATAATTTCAATTTCACAAATTTTGTTTTTAAAAAGAGGTTCAAAGAAAGTTTTATTTAATTTATAAAGAGAAAATCTAGAACCAATAATTCCTTCAAAATCAAAAGAAAATTTAGCATAAAGAGAAGTATCATTTATATTAAAATAATGAATATTATCAAATAATATTTCATAATCTAAATTAACAAGTGGATTTTTTATATAATATATATTTAAATATTTTTTATTATAATTTGAATTAATTTCATGAGGATATTTTCCTATTATTAATTCACGTTAATTTTCATTTATGTAATTAAAGAAAAATATTTCTAAATTAATTAATTTATTTTTATGAAGTTGAGATATAAAATTATATTGTTCTGTTAATGGATTTGGTTTAATTTTAAAACCTAAAATTGAAGAATTAAATTCAATTTTATTTGAAATATTCTTTGTTAAAATAAATGAAATGTTTACTTCTGTTTTGTTTATATAAAATATTTCTTTCGAGTCAAAACCAAATATTTCATTTTTATAATTGTTAATTGTAAATTTTAATATATTTGATTTTTGAGAATAAGATTTAGATAAATTTTTATTATAGGTTCCTTGTAAAGTTTTATTTTCTGAAATAAAAATAATATGAGTTTCTGAATTAATATATGATTTTATTATTTGAGAAGGATTTCCTATTTTTATTGAAATATATAATTTATTGTTTAATATTTCTTCTTGACTTAAATTATTTGAAAATATTTCTTTTTTCATTGGAATTATTAATTGAAATGTTTCTTTTATATAAAAGAAATATAAAATATATAAAATTCTCATTTTTTTTTTCAAATAAAATTAAAAAATTATTATTCAATTTAATTTTTCCATCATCAAATCAAAAAATATATAAATATTTTTTTATATAACTTTATTTTTTATTAAAAAATCATTTTGAAAATAAATAATACATATTAATCTCCCATTAAATATATTTCTTTTTTTATTTTTAGTTAAAAATACTTCTTTTTTTTTTCTTAATTGAACTCTGTTTTTTAATTGAAATTCTAGTTAATCATAATTAAAAAAATTTTTAACTAAAAATGAATCACATAAAATCTCATTATTAAGTAAAATTAATGAAGTTGAATATTTAGATATCAAATCAATATTCTTTCGGGAATAGTTTTTTATTATCTATGATTTTATTTCATTTTTTTATTAATATTATATTTTCCTTTTTGATAATTATTAAATTTTTATTTATCTTTTTATCTTCATTTTAACTTAATGAATATTTTATTTACTAATTTTATAAATAATTTTAATAAAAAATAATTTTTAATTTCTTAAATGTCAACACTAAAATTTAATTCATGGAGAGGTATTTTTCGTCAATTTCTACATTCCCTTCATTTAACATCATTTTCATTTTTATTAGGAAATATAATAATGGATAATTTATTTGGAAAAAAAGGATTTTCAAAGGAAGATTTTATATTATTAGGGAAATCATATTTTTATGCATGGATAACAATAATAATAACAGGAATATGGCAAATAATGGTAATATCAAAGCAACATAATTATATTAAAAATAATAAATATATGACTTGGGTTTATATATTAATAGTAAAAACTATTTTAGCTTTTATTACTGCTTTTGGATTAGAAATTATTGCCAAATTTATTCCTTTAAATTATAGAAGAATTTTTTTAAAATATGCAAGATTAATTTGCTTCTTTCTTTTATTTCTTATTAGTGGATTAAATAGAGAATGGAGAGAAACTCAGTTAGTCCATAAAAAATATAAAAAAGATGATAAGGACAAAACCGACAATAAAGATAAAGAGGAATAAAAAATATTTCTATTTACATTAAATTATTATCTTATTAATTTATAATATAAATTTTAAATAATTTAAAAATTAAAAAAATTTACCAAAACCCAAAAAAAAAATGTTAGAAAAGAATATAGATACTTTTGCTAAACTTTTAGAAGGATTAAATATGAAACAAACAGCTCAAACATTCAAAGAAGAATTTTTATTAAAATCAAACGACGAATATGAATTAGGAAAATATAATATATTAAAACATCTTCAAAATCAATTAAGTAAATTTTCAGGAGATAATTTTTCACATCAATATTTTCCAACATCTTCAAAGAAAAAATCATATAATCACAATGAAATCTTTGATAATTTTTTAAAAAAAATATCAAAAAAGCAAAAAATAGATGAAAAAACTTCAAAAAAAATTTCAGAAGAGAGTAAAATTTATCAGAATTTAAAAAAGAAGTACGAAAATGAATGTAAATTAAAATTGAAAAAAGAAAAAGATTCAAAATTATCATTTAGTGCAACACCACAAACAATAAATTATGATTTTGAAAATATAGAAGATAATAATAAAAATAATAAAGAAGATCTTCCTTGTTTTGGTTCAAATATAAAACAAAAAGAAGAAAATGAAAAAAATGAAAATGAAGAAAAAAAAGAAAAAGAAAATGAAGAAGAAGATTCATTGTTTGGTAACAATGAAACAGAGGAAAAAAATTCTTTTGGAAATGAAAATAATTTAAATTTATCAGAGACAGAAAAAAATATAAATAATGAAAATATATCTCAAACAAATTCAATAATTCAAAGTCAATCATTAATAGAAAATGAAGAAATAAATACAACAAGTAATAATTATAATAATAAAGATAATTTAATAGATGAATATGAAAATAATGATGATATTGGTTTTGATTTATTTGAATGTAAAAATCAATATTTTAGAGATACTTGTAAAAAATTAGCAGAACAAAGTGATTTTCCTCATAGAGGAATTTATAAAAGTAAATTTAAAGATTATAAACAAACTCAAAAAGAATTTTTTATTCCTAAAAAAATCGAAAATTCAAAAATTAAATTAATTTCACATATGAAAAATGATAAAACTTCATTTGAAATAAATAAAAATCCAAATCAAGAAGAAATTTGGTCTCATTCGAAATTAACTAAAAATTTAAATTTTCCTTCTCCTAAAAACGAAAATTTTTATCCTATTTTTTATAATGGACATTTTATTGATGATTATATAATGAAAGTAATAGTTGATAGAGAAAGAACAGGATTTGAAGAATCAAAAGATTTCAAAATAGTAATAAATAATTTAATTGCAGGAAGATATCAAATTTTAGCATATTTAGGAAATGCAGTTTTTAGTAAAGCTGTTAAATGTTTAGATATAAAAGAAAATAAATTGGTGTGTTTGAAAATAATAGAAAATAATAAAGATTATTTTGATCAATCATTAGATGAAATAAAAGTATTAAATTATATAAATTCAAACGGTGATCCTGATGAAAAGCATTTTTTAAAATTATATGATTTCTTTTATTTTAAAGAGCATTTATTTATAGTAACAGAATTATTAAAAGACAATTTATATGATTTATATGCATATTTATCAAAAAACAAAATGGAAAATTATTTTACTCTTCCCAAAATTCAGAAAATAACAAGTCAAATATTAACATGTCTCGATTACATTCATTCACTTCATTTAATTCACTGTGATTTAAAACCAGAGAATATATTAATGAAGAGTATTCATAATTCAGAAGTGAAAATAATAGATTTTGGTTCAGCATGTTTTGTCCACGATCAAATATCATCATATATACAAAGTAGATCATATAGAGCACCAGAAGTAATATTAGGATGTAATTACGATTATAAAATCGATATTTGGAGTCTTGGTTGTATTGTTGCTGAATTATTCACTGGAAATGTTCTTTTTAGCAGCGATCCACAAACTGAAAATGTTCAAAGTTTATTAGCCAGAGTCATTGGTATCATTGGACCTATTCCTGATTGGATGTATGAAAAAGGAAAAACTGTTAAAAATATGTTTTGTAAAGAAAAATTACTTTTTATGGAAGCTCCTGGAAATTCAGGAAAAATGCATGTTATTGTTCCTAAAAGAACAGTTTTTAAAAAAAGATTAAATAATTGCTCTGATGATTTATTTCTTGATTTTGTCAGGTTTTTATTACAAATTGATCCTAATGAAAGACCTTCTGCTAAAGAAGCTATGGAACATCCTTGGATGAAATTTAAATATGAAGAATAATATTTTTCTTATTTTTTTATAAGAAATTAAAATTTATATTAATTTCAATTAAAAAAATAATTTTTTTTTGATAAATATTATTTAACAACATTTTTTCTTTTTCTCTTGTTTTTTTTTATCTAATTTAAAATCACTGTTATCATTAGGATTATTTTGAATATTACTTTGATTATCCAAAGTAGATAAAAAATGATTGATTAAATCATCGACTAATTCATTAATTCCTTCATTATTCAAAGCAGAGCACAATTTATAAAAAGCTCCAACACTTTTAGCATAATCTCTTGCTTCTTGTTCATTAACTTGTTCACTATCATATAAATCACATTTATTAGCCGCAATTCCAATTATAGATAAATTAGTAGAATGAGATTTAATTTCATTTATCCAAAAATCTTTTAATTTTTCATATGTTTCTCTCCTTGTTATATCATATACTATTATTGCTATTTTTGCATCTTTAAAAAATATTCTATTTAATGAATAATATTTTTCTTGTCCTGCTGTGTCCCATATTTCACAGTTTATTATTTTATCTCCTTTTTCATATGTCTTCTTGTGATAATCATTTGATGTTGTTATTGGATTAGGATTGTATTCTAAATCTGTTATTCTAGTAAATAAACATGTCTTTCCTACTCCAATGTCACCACATAATACCATTTTTACTGAAAAGGTTTTTTTCTTAGATGACATTTTATTTTTTTTTTTAAGTTTTTTTCTTTTTTTTTAATATATTTATATTATTACAATTTTTTGTTTCAAATTATTTTTTCATAATTTAATGAACATAAAATTTATAATAATATTATTATTGAAAAAGTAAATTAATTGCTTCTTCCATATTTCCATTTGTTTTATTTAAAATTTCTATTATTTTTTCATCAGGAATATTTCCAAGATCATAATTATTTCTTAAGATATTAACTAATTGTTTCATTTTCTTATCTTCATCATCATGATTAAAATTAATAAGATTATTAAAACTATTTTTAATTTGTCCAAACCATTTTCCAAAAGTTCCTTCTTTATTATTATTATCTTTAATTTCTTTTTTTTCTTCTTTTACTCCATTTACTTTTAAAAAATGATCTCTATTTCTTATTTTATATAATGCATGTTCATGTTTTATTCCTTCAGTTTTTTCACAATTATCACAAAAAAATAATATACATTCTGAACATTTATATATAATATTTTTTACTGGATAAATATGACATTTTGAACAATCAATTGGAAAAATTATTTCATTTGGATTATTTTTATTTCCCATTAAATCTTTTAAAACATCATTTTTTTCAATATTTATATTTCTATTATTATTATTTTTATTATCATTCAAATTGTTATTGTTTAATTTATTAAAATTAGGATTTTTATTTTCATTTATTATTTGTTTATTATCATTCATAATTTTATCTGGGTTTAATTCAATATATATTGTATTAACTTCTTTTTTCTGAATTTGTTCAAGTATTTCTCCATAATCATCTTCATTTTGAATCATAATTTGGTTTTTTCCTTTATCTAAATAAAATATAATAACTGAACTTAGTAATTGCTCATCAATTTCTAACATTTCTGCTAAACTAGAACTAAAACTTTCAAAATCAGGAGGCATAAAAACTCTTTTTTCATCGTCATAATATTTAAGAGTACATAACATTTATTTAATTTATAATAATACATTATATATTTTTTTTGTTTAAAGAATATTTCATAATATGTTAAAAAGAAATTATAATTTTAATTAAAAGTTAGTAAATGATAATAAAAAAAACTATTCTTCTTTTACATTAAAAGGAACTACAATAAGTGATATATCACAGTATAAAAGAAAACATACATATCAAATGTAATATTTTATTTGTTGATTTTTTTATAGAATATTTTTCATTCTTTATATATCTTTCCTACTTTTAACAATAATTATTATATGACAATTAAACTAGAAATAATTTTATAATAAATATTTAATTAACATTTATAAATGCTAAGAAGAAAAAAAGATAATAAAGAAAAATGTAATATTGAAAGAAAAGATTTAGAAGTTGTTATGATAATGAAATGTACTTTAATAAAAAATGTCAAATTTTTTTAAATGAATAAAGATTTCTGTATTAAAAATTAAGAAATTTAGAATTTAAAAAAATAAAATAAATTTAAAATGAGTAAAAAGTAAATAAAATCTAAATAATATAACATTATTAATTTATTCTTTTAATAATTAAAAAATTAAGCTTTATTTTTAGAGTTAAATTTTTTATTTTATGGTTATTTTGATTATAAAAGATTAAGCGAGAATTAAAAAAATATAAAAATTAAAGAAATAAGAAATTTTCAATTAACATATTTTACTATAAATGTTTATTTATAATATTTATATTAGTTATATTATTTTATTTTTTTGATTTTATAATTTAATTTACAGTTTTATCAAACTTAATTTATTGATAAATAAAAGAACAAATTTTTCTGATTAAAATTAACATACAAATAATAAATCTAAATTTAAAATATAATAATAATATAAAAATATTAAAATTTTTAAGTACTCTTACATTTTTTATATTTTCTCATTAAAGGTTTTTCAGATTTAAATTTATTAGATAAATTCTGAAGATAATTTAAAGGAAATATTATTTCTTTTTTAATTTCTTTATCATTTGAAATTTTATTTGAATTAATAGAAATTGGATTTGTATCTAATTCTGAAATTGGAGATTCTATTTGTAATAATTTATTTGAAACAAATTTCTTTTCATAAATATTTCCTTTAAAAAATTCTTTAAATTCAATTCTAATATTTTCATTTAATATATTATTCTTTGATAAACTCTCAAATTCAATTTTATTTTTATTATTGTTTATATCTGAATTAACTTTCAAAAGTAAAATTGTTCTAATTTGATTTTCCATTAAAAGTTTAGATAATCTCTTTTAATTAAACAATTTTTTTAAAAAATGAATAATAAAACTCTAAATTTAATTAAAATATATTCAAATGTATATGATATATAGAAATTCAAAGTAATATTTATTAATTTATCGTTTCACTTTTATCAAATTTATATCTTTTTAAATTCTTTTAACAATAATATATTATTGTATATATTTTCATATCATTATTAAAATATCATTTTATATTTTAATACTGTTTATAGGGAATTTAATTTAAATTTAATTTTTTTCCATAAAAATATTATTTATTTAAAAAACAAATGGAATCACCAAAAGAAAAAGAAAATAAAAAAATAGATTATTCCCTAAAAGAATCATATGATAAAATAATAGATAAATGGATAAAAATATTAGAACCAAAGACATCAAATTATCTTTTATTGCAAATAACATCAGATTTTATAATAAATCATGTTTTTGAAGAAACCCCTATTCAAGTTATAGATAATGATGTAGAAAGAACAAAAATAGATGAAATGATAGAATATGAAAATTTTAAACCAGAATTAAAAAAATTATTAAATTTTTATTGTGAATTAAATAATTTAAAATATAAACAAGGTATGAATGAAATAATGGCAATATTTTTATCAATGAAATTTAAAGAACCTTCAATTGAAATATATAAAGTTTTTAATTGTTTTAGTTGTTTTATGGATGTTTTTTTAATAAATTATTATCTTGGAAAAGATATAAATGCTTTAAATTCAAGTTGTTCTTTAATAGATTTATTATTAAAATATCATGAACCTGAAATTTACAATAAATTTAATATTGCTTTTATTACTCCTCAAATTTATGCTACTAATTGGTTATTAACTTGTTTATCTAATAAAAATTTATTAGAAATTTCATATGTTATTTTAAATTGTTTAATTAATGAATTAGATCAAGCTTTTATTTATTTTTTATGTATTGCTTTATTTTCTTATTTTAAAAATAAAATTATTTATTTTGAATCTTTCCAAATTATGGAATTTATTTCCAAATTAAAAATTGATTCTATTGAAATGGCAAATGAAATAATTGATTTAGCTATTAAAATAAAGGAAAATACTCCTTATAGTTTATATATATTAATTAAAAGATTACAAATTTTTTTTCCTCATTCTTCTTTTATTAAAAGTCAATTTGAGCTAATTAATCTTCAAAATTTTAAAGTTTTTCCTATTTTTCCAAATGAATTATTATTTAATGTTTTCCCTTCAATTTTAACTTGTCCTGAATATACTTGTAAGAATTTTAATAATTTATATTATGAAAATAAATGGCCTAAAATAGAAGAATGTAAATATTGTTTATATCACAAAAAAAATAATTCAAAAATAAATTATTGTATATTAGATATTAGAGTAAATGATGAAAAAAAAATAGATGATATAGGAATGTTACCTAATATGATTGTTTTAAATAAAAAAACATTAAAAGGAAATATTAAAGATAATATTAAAATAGAAGATTATTTTTATGAAGAATTAAAAAAAATGAGAAAAAAAAGTAATATTCCAATTCATGTAATGTTACTAACAAATTCAACTGAAAAATATGAAGAATATGAAAATAATTTATATACAGAAAATAATACAGATAATGAATTATTAAAAATTAAATGTGGATTGGCTTGGAATAAAGAAAAAGAATTAGATAATAAATCAGTAAAAGAATATTTAAAAAAACATAAAGAAGAAAAAAAATCAATTGAAGAATATGAAATATATAGAAATATAATAAATAAATTAACTTATGAAGGTTGTAAATATGTATCTTTTGTTTATGGAGGATACAAAGAAATTCATAATTTAAGTTTAATTTTAAATATTCCTTTAACTTCACATAATAAAGAAAAATGTTTTTTTTGTATTGAATATAATAATAAAATAATAAATGAAGAAAAAATTACAAAAGAAAATTTTGATAAATTATGTAATAATAAAGATAATAAAATTTTTCCTTGTATTTATAATAGTGACAGAAAAGGAATAATTATATTTTATAAACATTATTTTAAAGTTTTAAGTGAATTAAATAATAATAAAAAACTTTTATATAACATTATTCATATATTAAAAAAAACAAATATTGTTTCTTATTCCAATATAGAAAAAGGAAAAACTTCTATTGATTTTTTATATTCTTTGAATAATACTCTTTCAAATTTAGTTTGGATTAAGTTAAATTTATTAGATAAAAACTCATTCAAAGAATTTATTAGAATGTGTCGTAAAAATGATTTGATTTAAATTTATATTTATAAATATAATTCAATATAATTTAATTTTTTATATATAAACATTAAATTATATATTAATTATTTTATATTAAAATCTAATTATTTTCATAAAATTTAAAATAATTTTTTATTAATGTTTAAATGGGAAAACAATTGTATATTATTTAACTCAAATATTAAATATTTATTTAAGAAATGAATGAAAAGTGAGAAATGACCAAGAAACTCTTTAAAAATATTTTTGACAACAACAGAAAAATATTAAAATCAATGAAATAAGCATGAATTTTTTTTTAAGTATGTCGAGAATATTCTTTATTTATTTCTTTATTTAAGACATTAAAGAATTTTCATGAGATATTTTTAAAAGAAATATTTAATTAGCGTTTAATAAATGAAATTATAATGAATAAATTCAATTAAAAATCAAAAAAATCAATCAAAAAACCAATTTTAGTTTTAATAAAGCTTTTACACAATAGATAAATATTTTTTGTTGTTTATAAAACCAAACAATTAATTTTAATTAATATGGAATCTCAAAAAAAAAGAAATTAAAAATATTTTAATTAATAAAGGAAAAAGTCATATTTCAAGAAATGAATATATAGAATAATAAGAAAAAAACATAAAAAAATAATAAATCCAAAAAATTATGATAAGATTTTCAAAATATTTTAATAATTGAAAAAACAAAAGAAAAATTAAATCATCATCAAAAGAAAAAAATCATTTTTTAAAAACTTCAAACACAAAAAACAACAATAATAACAAAATAATTCATAAAAAAAGCACATTCACCAATAATAGATTTAAATTTACCTTTTAAACATAAGAAAAAAAATATAATAAAATCTCCTCCCAAAAAAACAAGCTAG
>JAJJLU010000929.1:0-13984 GCA_023807065.1 Isotricha intestinalis
CCAATCCCCAATCCCCCATCCCCAATCCCCAATATTCAAAAAATAATGATTATAAAATATTAGTTTATGATATAAAATAAAAAACAATAAAATATATAATTTATCAAATATAAATTAATTTAAAAAAAATATAAAACCCTTTTTCTCAAATAAATAAATAAATATATTGTTAATATGGGATTTAGACTCAATTACTTTGAAATTACTATTATTCTTTTTTTCAAAGGAAAATAATATTTATTTTAAAAATAAATTACAAAAATTTTATATAATAATTTGAAGATATTTTTTAAAACAATAAAAAAAGGATTATTCTTCAAATAAAAAAATTCAAATTGAACAAATAAATGTTAGAATATTAAAAATATATTGTTATTCTTTTTAAATAATAAACTTTCAACATATTTTTCAGTTAAAAATTGAAAAATTGATTGACTTAATTAAAAAATAGATGTAAAATATAATAATTGTTTTAAAACCAATAATTTTTTTCTATTGAGATAAATGTATTTAAATACTAAATCACTAAAATTGTTTTAAGAACCATTTTTATATTTAAATTTATTAATTATGAAAATATTTTTATTTATTTATAGTTCTAGTAAATTCTTCTTGAATAATACAATTCTATAATTTAGTAAAAATAAATGAAGTATAGATAAATATTAAATCAATTAATAAATAATATTATAGAATTAAATAAAGAAGAAAGTGTTAAATAAAATTTTTAGAAAATGAAGAAGTCAAATTTATTTAAAATAAAATATTAAAATTTAGAATAAATAAAGACTTTTATATATTTATTCCCACTTTTATAATCAAAAATTCCTTTTCCTTCTTTGTAACTAATTATTACAAAAAGAGATTTAAATTAAAGTAGTTAGAATTGAAAATATTTCCCTATAAAAAAGTAAATAATTTGTTCTATATAAAAATTTTATAAATATATTATTCTGTTAAAATATTACTGTAAATGAAAATCAGCTTTATAATTAATTATTTATTTTCAAATTAATTTACTTTTAATAAATATAAAAATAAATATAAACAAGTAAAAAAAAAATACAATAAAACTAATTTAAAAAAAGGGAAAAAAAAAGGTAATTTTCAAATCAAACATTTTTTCATCATTTTTTCAAAAACTTCAAAAGTTAAAAATCCCCCATTATCATTATAATTTCCATCACTTTTAATTTTATTAATTTCATCTTCAAAAAGTTTAATATCATTACTTAAATAAGGTTTTAATTCACTTAAAGAAACTTTTCCTGATTTATCTTTATCAATAAAATCAAAGCAAAATTTTAAAACTTCTTTTTCACAAAATAATTTTTTATCAATTCCTGCTCTAACAAATTCTTCATATTCAATATATCCATTGATATTATAATCTAAGATTTGAAACATATCATCAATAATTTTTTGAAATTTTTTTTTTTCGCTATCTTTAGTAATTAAATGACTATCAAAACCTTCTTTAATTTGTTCTTTAGTCATTTTTCCATCATAAGTTAAATTAAAACCAAAATAAACTTTATTAATATCTCTAACATCATCAATATCAGGAATATTATGAACTAAATAAGCAATTGATATTTGTTGTAATTTATTACTTGGATTATATTTTTTTACATTAGATATTATTTTCCTGTAATGTGATTTAGTAATTTTAAAACTTTTTCTTGTTTCTAATTTTAAAAACCATTTACTCTTCAAAGCATTATTTATACTTATTCTTTTCTTTGGATTTCTATTAATTAATCCTTTAATTAATTTAATTCCTTCTTTTGAAATATGTTCAAAAGAAGGTAAATTAAAATCAGGTAAACTATTAGATAAAATACTTCTTAAAGGAGATTTACAAGTTATATAAGGAATTTTTCCAGAGATCATATAATAACTTAATATTCCAATAGAATAAATATCACAACTTTCATCATAATTATTTCCTTTAATAGTTTCAGGAGCAACAAAAAATTTTTCGATAGTATCATTTTCATCATTAAATAAATTTAAATTTATAGGTTTTATATTATTCCAAGGAGGAGGATTTTTTAATATATAATTCCCAAAATGATTTAATTTAATATCATAAAATTCATTGTCATCATCATATGTATTTACTGTTACTGTTAAAGGATTTATTCTTGTATGAATAATTCCTTTTGTATTATGAAGATAATTTACTACTCCTAACAATTGAAAAATCACATTTGCTGCTATTTTTTCTGGAAAAGGACCAATATCATTTATTTCATCATTTATTTTTCTACCATCATTAAATTCACATATTGAATCTATTGTCTTTGAATTTTCATATGTTTCAAATATTTTTATTATATATGGATGATCTAATTTTTTTAATATATTTATTTCTCTTCTGTAATTTTCTTCCAAAGGAGAATTCTTCTCTATTCTAATTAAAGAACGTAATAAACCTATTTTTAAATTTTTTGCTTTCCATATTGTTACTGAGTCATTTGATGATATTAAATTTAAACATTTATAATATTCATCTGAATTTCCTTCTTTCTCTTCTACTAATTGATTTCTCTCTTCTTCTATATTTTTAGCTGGACTCTGATTTATGGATGAAGATGATAAAGATGGTATCTTTATTTGACGTTGCTTTTTGTATGTGTTTTTTTTTTTTATAACATGGGAATATTCCCATTTTTTATATTATTTTCATTTCTTTTATATTACTTTTTATTTTTAAAAATACTATTTTCATCATGTAAAAATTACTATATATCATAATAATAATTTTGAATTCATTATTAAAAAATACCCAAAAAAAAAATAGAAATAAATAAAAAATAACCCCAAAAAAAATTTAAAAAAAATGGAAAAAGAAAGAAAGACACCAGAGCGTCAACTTCAGGCTAAAAAATATTTAGATGAATACGATATAGAGAACGTAATAAGTGAGATGTTAAATAGTCTTCTCCACGACCAATCATCTCACCCATATGTATATATGATAAAATATTTAGCTAGTTTAATGACAGAAGAAGAAAGAAAAGAATTTGAATTAGAAATACCAGAACCATATCCAACAGCATATCCAGTGGTAAAATTTCCTCATTTTGCAAATAATTGTAACAATTTATTAAAAAAATATTTATCAAAAGAAAATTTTGTGAATTATAAAAAAGTAAAAACTTCTTTTGGAAATAATATTAATTCAATAACAAAATTAACTGAATTATTACCAGAAGATAAAGTTGGATGTATATTATCAGATTCAGATTGTATTAATTCATATCAAAATTTCCTTATTCCTATTATTAATGAAGTTCATGGTATTAATAATAACAATAATTTAAATGAATATCAATTAAATAACTTTTCTAAAATTATTAATAGTGATTTAGGAATAGATATGTTAAAAGGTTATTTAAATAAATTAATTTTTTCCTTTTCCAGAAACGTTCAACAATATCCTTTTAATAATTTTTCAGCTGGAAATAAAAAAATTGAAGAAGTTTCTAATTTTTTAATTGAAAAAATTCAAGATAAAATAGAACAAGGATATTTACCAAATATGAAAAAATTAGATTTGAAAAAAGATAAAGATGAAATAGATATTATTTTAAAAAAAATTAATTTTAATGAAAAATGGATGAATGCAGCAAATTTAAAACAAAGTTATCCTGATCATAGATTTCTTTATATCAGTGATGATGATAGTATAATAATATTGATAAATTTTAATGATCATTTACAAGTTTTAAAATATTTTGATGTTAATGATATTGATATTGAAAAAGGATATAATGACTTAGTTGATATATTGCAACAATTGTCCTTAGTTATTCCTTTTGAAGCTCATAAATTTTATGGCTATTTAACTACTGATATTAATTTAATTGGAGATGGATTTAGAATTTTTTCTGAATTAAATTTAAAAAATGTTGATAAAATTCCTATTGAAGGTTGTTCAATCGATGATTTTTTAAAAGGAAATAATTTTGATAATATTATCATTGAAAAAAATAATAATGAAATTAATTATATAACTTATGATTCATGTAAATTATCTTATAAAATGGATATTTTTATCAATGTTTATTTAACTCAATTAGCTGGATTATCTAAATTATTTAATAATAATAAAGAATTAAAAAAAATAAATTGTGAAATAATTAATTTACCAAATACAGACAACATTGTATTTAAAAATATTAAAGAAGCATATGAAAAAACTTTTGAAGAAATAAAATTTAATTTATCATCATCAGGAACAAATATAAATGATATAATTCTTCCAATAAAAAAACAAAGTTTACCTGATAATTTAGGAATATTATTTAGAGATAAATCAGAATATTTATCATTTTATCCTTTTGTACGAGAATATTTAATAAAAAGTCAAAATTTTGATGTTGCAAAAAATAATCATATTTCAGGAAAAGAAAAAAATCCTCCTTTAGTAAAAATCGATGGAGAAGATTTAGATAAAATACAAAGTTTATATGTATATTTATTTAGAAATATAGATGGTTATCCCTTTGCTTCAGTTGAAAATAATCAAAATGAAGAAATAGAACATTTAATTAAATCATCTTTAGAAAATATAAATTCAAAAGAAAAATTAGTAGAATATTATTCTTTAACAGAAAATAAAGAAGAAGCAGAAAAAATAATACAAGAAAATAAATTAATATTTCATTGTGAAGATTTATTAAAAGGAGGAATTGATATAGATTATCCTAAAAATAGAGGAATCATATTATTTACAAATTTACCTTTTATTTTCGGAGTTGTAAATGATATTTGTCATATAAAATTTTGTATAAGTATGCAAGAGCCAAAAGATGAAATAAGTTATTATTTAACAAGATTACTTAAAGTAAATAATGATTTCTTTAGATATTTAAAATTTAATTATAATAGTCAAATTGGATTTATGACTGCAAGTCCTATTTATTTAGGTACTGGAATGAGAGTTGAATTAAATTTAAAATTAAATAAATTAAAATTTAATGATATCCAAAAAGTTTTAAATGATAGTGAATTTGTTGTTGAGGAAAATAATGGTTGTTTCACTTTAACTAATAAAATTACTATCGGACATTCTGAAACAGAAATTTTATGTAATTTACTTGGTTTTACTAAGAAAATTATTGATATGGATAATTAAAGAATTAAAAGGTTTTATAATTTATAATCTTTTGTTTTCTTTTTTTTGAGTGTTTTAAAAATTTTCGTTTATTTTATTATTTAATATTAACTAAATTGTGATTTTTTTAATTTTAGATTTTTTGTTGACCATAATTTATGTTTAAGCATTAAAAAAAACCTAAAAACAATAAATATAAGAAAATATATTGCTTTTTCAAAAAAAATAAAATAACTTTTGTTCTTAACAAAATGTAAATAAACAAAATTATGGTTTAATATTCTAATAAACATTTAAGATTATTTATATAAATGATAAAAAAATTTAAAAAAAAATATATCAAAGCAATTATTCTTTAGATTAATTTCAATAAAAATTAAAAAAATTTTCGGAAGAATGAGTCTGTCATTTATCAAAAAGATTTAATAATAACAAATATCCTAATAGTTAATAACTTATTCTTTATTAAATATTATTAATTTATAATTTCATTTTTTTATTATTATAATAAAAAAATAAAATTAAAAATTAAAATAAAAATAAAAATGATATATGAAAATGAAGAAAACAAAGAAGAGTATAAATATCCTTTTACAAATATGGATTTAAACAAAGAAATAGATTTAATAAACATATCGAAAAAATTAGGAAAAATGGAGACATCGTTAAATTATCTAGAAGAAAAAATATCAGAAGAAAACTCAAAAAGATTATCATTAGATAAGAAAACTCAGAAAATTACAGAAAATATAAATTCAGAAATAAATTCAATAAAATTTGGAATAGATTCATTTTCAAAAGCATTTTCAGAAAATTTAGAAAAAATGAAAAACACTTTAATTGAAGATATGGAATTTAAAACAGATAATTTAACTAAAATAATAATGGAAATAAGTAAAAGAATAGATAATTATGAAAATAAAAATATTGATTCTGAAAGTTTTTCTTTATCAACAAATCCAAGTTTAAATAATATTAAATCACTTGAAGAGCGAATAAAAATTTTAGAAAAATTATTTTCTTCTTCTAATTTAAAACCAAATAGAGATATTGAATTAAATAATGGTTTAACAAGAATAAATTTTTGTCAAAAAAAATTAGATGAAACAATTGATAAATATGAAAAAAAAATAAATTATATGAATGATGAAATTAAATATTTAAAAAATGAAGTTGAAATATTAAAACATTTTAAAGAAAATTCGCAAAATAATTTTCAACATTTTCAAAAAGATTTTATTACTACAAATTCAAATAATTCAAAATTTAATTATCAAACAACAATGATTTTAAATGAAACAAATAAAAAAATAGATAATTATGAAAATATAATGAAAAATCAAACTGAAGATTTAAAAAATTTAAAAATTGAATTATTAAAAGAATTTAATGAATTTAAAAGTGAAGTAAATAATAATTTAAATAATATTAATTCTTCTTTTAATGATAATAATAAATTATATAATCAAAATTATGAAAAATTTAAAGAATGTTTAATTTGTGAAAATGATAAATTTATTGATTTTGTTCAGTGTAAATTAGAAGAATATTTTAATAGAAATAATAAAAATTTAAGTGAACATTTTCAAAATATTTTAAATTTAAAAGAATTACAAGATGAATTAAGTAAAAAAGTTAATAATATACAAAATAATTTTTTTAATAATTTAAATGATGTTGAAGATTGTTTGAATAAAAAATTTGAAAGTCTTTCTAGAATAATAAATAGTACTAAATTTTAGATTAGTTTTTTTTTTAATTTAAATTTTTTTGAAAATAAAATGAATAATTTTTTAAATAAATGTTTAAAAAAATTACTAATTAATTTCTTTTGCATTTTGTATTAAAAATTGTTGTTGTTTGATTTTTAATTCTTTTAATTTTTTATTTTTATCATCAATTGTGTCTTGAAGATATTTTAAAGTTTCTTTTAAATCTTTTGATTCCTTATAATTATTATTTTTCATATTTTTTAATTTTTGTAAAAAAGTTTGATAAGAAACATTTAATTCAGCAACTTTTCTTTCAATATTACTAATTTCATCTTCAATAAATTTAATTGTTCTAAATGAATTATTATTATAAGTATTTAAATATTTATTTGATAATATATTTGATTCTGTTGATGATAAATTATAATTTAAATCATTTTTTTTTGAAAATTTCTGCTTTGTTTTTCCTCTATTTGCTGAATTTTTATTTTTTGAATTTGAATTAATTTTATTTTTTTGATTAAAAGTTTTTGATCTTTTAAATTCTTTATTATTTTCTTTATTTGATTGAGTGATTTGAGAAAAATTAATATTATTATTACTATTTTTATTACTATTATATTTAATATTACTCATATTAATAGTATTATTACTAATATTATTAATTGGATTATTAATTTGAATACTTTCATTAGTTTTATTTTCTAATTTTTCTTTTTCTTTATTATTTATAATATTTACATTTTTTTTCTCATCAAAGGAATAATTTTGTTTTTTTTCTTCAAAGGATTTCAAATATGGATTTTTTCTTTTATTATCTTGAAAAATTAATTCTTGTTTTAATTTATGGAAATTTTCTAACAAATTTTGATATTCAAAATTTAAATAATTTAATTTTGCTTTATAATTATTTAATTGACAATTTAATTCTTTTATTTCATTTTGATATTTATCTTTCATAATTTTTTTTTCATTAATAATTTCATGCTTATCAACTTCATAATTTGAAATAATATTTTCTTGTAAAATTAATTTATATTTTAATTCATTTATTTCTTGTTTTAATTTAAAATTTTCATCATTTAAATTTTTAATTTGTAATAATAATATGTTTTTATTTTTTTCTTCTTTTGAAATTATTCTTCTTAAATCAAATGTTAAATCCTCATTTTTTTTTTTTTCTATTTCTTCTTCTTTTTCTTTACTTAAATTATTATCAAGAATATTATTATTTTTTTCAAGATAATTATAATTTAAAGAATAGATATTCTCTTCATTTAAATCATTATTATCATTTTCATTATCAGTTTTTCTTTTATTTAAATTTATTTTATTTGAAGAATTTTTTTTAATATAATCATCTGATTCTTTAATATTCATTTGATTTTTAATATTTTTACTTTTCAATTTTGACATTTGTTTTTTAATTAATTTTCAAAAAAAATCTAAATAAAAAAATATAAATTCAATAAATTAATAAAAAAATATGAATAATCTTTCTCAAAAAAATAAGAAAAAATTAACAGTAATATCAATAATTCTAATATTTGCATTTTTACTGATTCATATTTCTTTTTCAGAAAGAGCAATATTTTTTAATTATTTCATTCTACCCTCTTTTTTAGGAATATATCAAAAGCAACTTCCTTATGTAAGTTTAAAAATATTCATAATTAATTTAGTGTGATTATCAATGTTCAGATAATTGTTTACAATATAATTCAAATACTAAAGAAACATTTATTAAATGTATTAATCAATGTGGTTGTGTTTTTCTTGAAGAAAATGATGATCAAATTTATTTTTTACAACATTTTTATTCTGTTTTAATTTTAATTTTTGTTTTTTATTTTATTTGGAAATTAATTTCAGATAAAATTCAGTTTAATAATATTTATTTATTTAATGAAAGTTATCTCCCTTTAAAACAAGAAGATGAAAAAAATGAATATGAATTTAATGAAGAATTTAAAGAAGGTTTAATTTAAAAAATAATTTTATCTATAATTGTTTTTCATTTTAATATTTCATTAAACTTTATTTTTGCTTTTAAAGACTATTTTTAAATGGATTTAAAAAGTATATATATTTATTTATTTATAAAAAAATCTATTTCAATTCATTATTAATTACTTAATAATTAAATTTTTTCAATTCTATTTAATTCTTTAATTATAAATTCTATCCATTATCATCACAACATTATTTTTTTAAAATTCTATTTGATTATTTTAACTTAAAATTATTTTAAAAACTTCAACTTCTTCATTTTTATAATATCCATTATGTTCATTATATATAAATTTAGATTTATTATAAGAAGAATCACTTGTTTCAATATAAGATTCATTCATTTTTTTATTATCATAGAATCTTATAACATCAGTATATGGTCCATAATTATAATTACAATATAATCTAAAATTATCTTTAGATCTTTTAATACATTTAATATTTTCATTTAAATTAAAAACGAACATGTTTGAATGATTTATCCATTCATTTTTTGAATTCCATTATAAAGGAGTATATTTCCTATAATATTTGCATCTTTTATTTTCTTAAAGTTGTATTTGCTCCTTTATTGTCACAAAGTCTATCAAATGTTAAATATTCTATTCCATCTCTACTCATTCTATTTAATAATTCTGATTGTATTTTCTTATTTGGATTTATCCAATATTCAAGAGTCGCATTATATCTAATATTATTTTAAATAATTAAACTATCTAATTTTTTTATCACTTGATTCTTTAAATCTTTTTTTTCTTATATTCTTTTAAAAAAGTAAGAAATAAATTAATTTTTTATTTTCTTTTTCTATAATTTTTATTTTTTTGTTTAATTTTGACTTTCTTTTTTAAATTCAATATTATCTTTTTCATAAGAATTTTTTAAATTTTCTATTTCATTTTTATTATTTAATTTTAATTCTTTTATTTGATTTTTGTTTATATACTCTATTATTTGCTCATATATTTCATCATTGAATCACATAATCCTAATAATTTATTCTTTTTTAATTCTGCTAATAATATTTTTCTTTCATAATAAAGATTTAACAAATTATCTTCATATGAAGCAATAATTTGAATTGAAGAATTTAAATTTTGAAAAATTAAATTAAAAGAATGATTTTTATCTGAAATAAATATTATTAGATTTTTCTGTTTTAATAATTTCTTTTATTGTTGGAGCCGCCATTTTTAAATATATTAAAATATATAAAATCAAGAAAAGTAACGATTTTCAATTAATTAAATTTAATTAACAACTATATTTCAATTTATATTAAAAAAATTTAATTTAAAATAAATAAAAAATGGAAGTTACACCAGAAATGTATGCATGGTTATCAAGTCAAAAAGTAATAGATCCTTTTAAATCTTTTGAATCTGAATTTGCAGAATCAGATTCATTTAAAATTCCATTAAAAACATTAGAACTTTTATCGGGAGGAAAATATATGGATTTAATATTAAAATCTCTACAAGAATCTTATAATAATTTATATAATCTTTCTTTAAATTATATAGAAAATTTAAATCAAATGAAAGAAATAGATGAAGAAGAAGATTATATAATTAATTCAGTAAAATATTTTAATTGGAATTTAATAAAAGAATCTCTTAAGAATTTCGGTTTAAATTATAATGATGAAATAATAAATAATATAATAAATGGAGATAAAGAATCTTTAATGCAAATATTAAATGAAATATATGAATTACATAATGAAGTTTTAAAACATATTCAATTAGGAAATCATTCTTTTGATCCAAATAAATATATAGAAGAAAAGAATGAAAATGATATAAATGAATCAGAAATAAATAATTCAAAAATAATAAATAATAAAAATAAAGTAGAAACAATAAATTTAAATTTATTAGATCCAAATCAAAATTATGATTTATGTAAATCAATATTAGAATTCTTTATAATTTCTCTATGTAAAAATTTCAAATTAACACCAAAACAAAGTGTAGCATTATTATCAAATAATAGGAAATATTTATCAATATTATGTAACAAAGGAACAAAAGGAAGTTTTGAAGAAGTAATAAATTGGTTAAATGATTTAGATATAAATATAAATATAATAATAAATTTATTGAAAAAATCCACTGATGGTATTAATATAAGTTATGCTATTGTTGGAACTTCATTATGTAGTAAAAATGAAGATGTTGTTTTAAAATGCATTAATGTTTTAAATAAATTTGAAGAAAATATTAATTTTGATTGGGATTGGTTAAATAAAGAAGGAATTGATTCTTTTATTTTTGCTATTTTAAAACATGATAATTTAAAATTAAATTTACTAAATTCTTTATTTAATCAAGTTAAAAATAATTTAAATGATTTTTTCAATTATTTAAGAAAAAAAATGATTAATAATGAAAAAAAACAAATTTATGAATTTTATTCTTCTATTTTACCTGTTTTAAAAAATATAAGTGATAAAAATTTTTATCAACTTTTGCAAAATTTTTTATTTGAAATTTGTTTTAATGAAAAAGAAGATTTATCATATAATATATCAATTTTAGGAGATGCATTTTTTTATTTTTTTCCTTTAGAAGAAGATATAACAAATAAAATTTTAGAATATTTTTCTTCATGTATAAAAAGTGAAAAAGAAAATATTTTTTCGACTTCAATTTCTCAAATTTTTTGTTTAATGGAAAGATTTGGAGAAGTGAAAATTGAATATGCACCTATATTATATAAAAATATTGTTTTTTTATTAATTGAAAATTTTGATGATGAAATTAAAAGAGAATTTATTTTAATTAATTTTGAAAAATTTTTAAATAATCATCAAACTGTTCCAATTGATATTTTATTAGAAGATTATGTTAATAAATTAAATAATTGTGATAATTATTCTTTTTGTGATTTAAATTTTATTTTTAATATTATTGAACATCCAAGAATTAGTTCTAATCATTTAATTTTAATTATTCAATTTCTGCTAAAAATATCTTTAAATAATATTCGATTTATAGAAATAATAAAAAAAATATTAACAATAATTTTTGAAAAAGAATTAATAAATAATATATGCAATGAAAATGAAATAATTTCTTTAATAAAAATATTTTCAGATCATATAAAAGCATCATTAGATTTATTTACTTCAAATATAGAAGATAATAACACAAAAATATTAGAAATACCTTTTGATTTACTAGTGAAAAATTTTGAAAATTTGAATGAAAATATACAAAACAATATAATAGATTCAGTTAAAATATATAGAAAACAAAAGAAAAAACATTCAAAAGCTTTATTGAATTTATTATGGTTTTATGATAATCATGATGATATTTTATTACAATTGGAAGAAATTTATAAACCATTTTATGAAAAAATTGAAATTATAAAAAAAAAAGAAGCAGAGAAAAAAGATGATAACAATTATATATTTAAAAACCAAAAATTATTAAGTGAAATAAGTGAAAAAAGAAAAAAAAAAGAGGAAGAAAAGAAAAAATTAGAAAATAAAAAAAATAAATTGTCTCTTGAAACAAATAATAATTCAGCAGGAAATATTATTAGAAAAAAAAATATAAATAATACAATATCACAAGCAACAGAAAATATAAAAAAAAAGAAAGATTTAATAAATAAATTAACAGAAATAAGAGATAATGAAAAATCAGATGATATATTTAAAAAACATGGAAGAGTAATTTTTCCTGAGAAAAAAATAAAAATTCAACATTTAGAAAATGATATAAATAAATTAGAAAAAATAAAATCAATAGAACAATTAATTTATCCTGAAGGAACAATAATAAAAGATAGTAAATTTTTAAGAGCAAAAAGTTCTTATTTTAGAAATAATATAAATGATAATTTTTTTAATCCAATAAATTTAAAAGATGAAGAAAATAGAGAAATAAAAGCAATAGAAGGATATAATCTTCAATATAAAAAAAATATTAATTTTTATTTTAGAACTTATTCGAATGAAAAAACTCAAACAATTTCAAAAACAAATTTATTAAGAATGTTAAGAGATAGAGGATATAATAAATATAGAATTAATTTAGATGAATTAAATTTAACTTTAAAAGATTTATTAATTGATTATTTAAAAGAAGTTGAAATTGAATATCATTCTTTACCAAATTTAGATTATTTAGATATAGATTTACAAATAAAAAATAAAATTAAATTATTAGAAATGGGAGAATTAGATTTAAATTCCTTTAAAAAAATAATGGTTAAATTATCATATATAATGTATCATAAAGTAAGAGATAATTTAACAATAAGTGAATGTTATGGTTTATTTTTAGAAAGATTAACTTTAGCTGTTCAATCAGATATAACAGCAAATTTATATGAAAAATATAAACCTGTAATAAAAGTAATAAAGGAGAAAAGAAAAGAAAATAAAAAATACAATTTACCTCCAGGTTTTAAAATAATAAAAAAAGAAAAAGTAGAATATAATAAACAATTACCTTTAAATTTTATTAAATCAATAGGAGAAAACAACTATATTTGTTATGAAATATTAAATGATTTAATTTATAATATTTTTAATTCTACTTCAATTGAATCTTATGTTCAAATTAATAATGAAGAAGATATAGAAATTGATTTTTTAAAAATTCATAAATGGAATATTGATTTAACTTTAGCTTATATTAATTTAAATAGTAATTTAAAAAAAGAAGGCATTGAAGTTTGTGATATTTTAGAAGAAAAATTAAATTTACTTTGTAAAGGAAAAGATAATTTTGGAAATAAAATTTTGAATCCTATTGAAAAAAATAAAAAAGAAATTACTAAATTATATATTAAAGATGATAAAAATAAAGAAGAAGAAAGAAAAAAAAGAAATGAAGAACTTAAATTATTAATGAAGAAAATAAAAAGAAAAAAAAAGAAAAAGATATTTTAGAATTAGAAGAAAAAAAGAAATTAGAAAAAGAAAAAAAAGAAGAATTTGAAATAATTAAAAAAAAATTTAAGGAAATAGAATTAAAAAGAATGAAAGAAAAAGAAGAAGAAAGAAAAATAAAAAAAGAAGAAGAAAATAAAATAATAAAAACAAAAGAAAATAAAGAATTTTTTGATAAAGAAATGCAGAAATTAAATAAACAATTTAAATTATTAAAAGAAAAAA
>JAJJLU010000930.1:0-13934 GCA_023807065.1 Isotricha intestinalis
CCCCAATCCCCAATCCCCAATCCCCAATTTAAACATTTTTTCTTTTAAATTTTAATTGAACAATTAAAATGAAAACTTGTCTAATAAATTTTTTTTTATTGAAATAAATATTAAATTTGTTTTTTATGTAAAAGATTAAAAAAATTAAAATGCAAAACAACACTCATATTATTAAAAATATAATTTAAAAAAAATAATGAATACCTTAATGGAAAGTTCTTCATATTATTTTAGTTTAAAAAAATTAATTAAAAAAATAGATATGATAGGAGTAAAATTTAAGCTAAAAATATTTAAATCAATTTGTTTTAATTGAAAAGGACATAACTTCATTTTTTATATTAACACATAGAATAATAATATCACTTAAAACAAATTTTAAATTACAAAAAAAAAGATACAGAATTAAATAAAACTTTTATAGTAAAGAATTTAAATATTATAATATGATTAATTGAAGAAACAGAATTTACTAGTAAAGTAAGTTTTACAAATTCTCTTGAAAAAGTTTATTCAAATAAAACTAATTTTGAAATAATGAAAGGTTATTATATTCTTTGTTATAATTATGATTTTAATAATATTTCTTTTTAACTACAAATTGAGTTTTTGAAAGGTTTATCTTCTTTTAATGCTTATTTTCATTTTTCTCATGATTCTTTTTATTTTGAAGTTTTTATTATATATAATATGAGTTATGTTAATATTAATCATTATTTTGTTCTAAAAAAACTCAATGAGAATATATTCTTTTAAGATCTATTGAATCAAATCCTAAAGATGTTATTTTTAAATTAGATAAAATTAAATTCGTTAATAGTAATATATAATTTTCATTGTTTTATGATAAAATAAATATAAAAGAAGAAGAATCTTCATATTCAATAAATAATGTAAATGGAAATTATTATAATTTAAAAATATCAATTGATTATATTGGTTGGATAATAACATATAATTTTATAGGATTTAATATTAAAGAAGAAATATGTTAAACAATAAGTTAAACTTCTATTAATATGATTATACAAAAATTTTAGGAAAAATTATTAATTCTTATTTTTTAGATAGAGAAAATAGACATTGCACAAAATATTGTGAAATTCATATAATTCAATTATTGAAATTAAGAAAACTAATAAAGTATCTCATAGAAGTATTCCTAATATTGTTTCTACTAATGAAAATATTTTTAAAAAGATAAAATAATTTCTGATATTATTATTGTTAAACATATTAATAATAGTATTATTAATAATAAAAATGTGAATCCTTAAAGAAAATTTCTAATAATAATATCATTGAAGTTTCTCAATTAAATATTTTAAAAAATAAAAATTCTAGAAGAAATCTTTCTTCTAAAAGTAAAATTTTATTTGAATATAAATAATTTAATAAATTATTAGATTATTATGTTATTTATCATTTAATTAAAGATGTCTCTTTATTAAAATTATTAAGTTTCAATAGTTCTACTTCTTTGTTTTTTATAAATATAGTCATAAAAAAATAAATATTTCACCTTTAGATAAAAAATGGAAAAAGAAACTAGAAATAATAATAGAGAATTAACTGATTTTAATACTTTATTTTTTGATAATATAAATGATATAATTCATACATTAAATTCATTCTGTCAAAAATTATTTTATATAATTTAAAAAATTAAAAACTAAAACCGAAGAGTATAAATTAATTATATATATATTATAATATTTTTAAATCACTTAAAATTTGTTTTTTTAAAATGATAAATAAAGTTTTTAATATTTTTATATGTTCAAACAAAAAATTCTTAAGAGGGTTTTTCTTTTTTTGATTTTACAAATATCATTAAAGAATTAGCAAATATAGTAATTTTGGAAAACTTTAATTATATTATCAAACGTTAATTTTCATACAATTGTCCAAAAATACTTTTAGATTCCTATAATGGTGAAATATCAAAGTAAATTTAACATTTTTTTAAGGAATTTCCATTTATAATCTTTAATTTAACATTCAAATATTTTATAAAAATTATTTTGATTTAATAAAATCAAAAAAAAATTATTAAAGAAAATAATGTCAAATGATATCCAATCTTATATTCAGCAGTTAACTTCAAAAATAAATACATATGAAAAAGAAATTGTCAATTTAAAATGTGAATTAAATCAATTAGAATCAACAATTCATAATCAAAATTCTAAACAAAAATATACTTATTCTCATTTAAATTATAATAAAAATAATTGTTTCCCTGATAATAAAAAAAATACAGAATTAGAAGATGAAAATTCTAAATTAAAATCTTTAATTTCATGTCAAGATAATCAAATAAAAAATTTAAATGAAAAAGTTAATGAATTAGAAATGTTATTACAAAATAAAGAAAGTGAAATTAAAGATATGATGAATAATCAACAAAGAGAAAAAGAAAATAAATTAGATTTTCCAAATGAAAAAATAAATCAAAATACAAGAATTGAATCTCAATACAATAATAATAATAATAATATTAGTAATAATAACACTAATAATTATTGTAATAATTGTAATAAATTAAATGAAATGTTAAATGAAGTTAATAAAGAATTTGAAAATCAAAAAATTTATTTTTCAAATGAAATTGAGAATAGAGATAACAAAATAAATGAATTAAAAAAAAATTTAGATATTCAATTAAAAAATTTTGAAAATGAACTTGAAAAAAAAAATTGTGAATTAGAACAATTAAACAAAAAAAATGAAAGTAATTGTAAAATTTTAGGAGATTTATTTTTATTTTTCCAAAGAAATTTAAATTTATTTAATAATTCAAAAATTATAAATTGTGATGGAACAAATATAAAATATGACAATGATGATATTAGTCAAAATGAAAAATATTGTTCTTTCATTTTAAAAACCTTTAATAATTTCATATGTAAAATTTTAAAAGATAATAAAGAAATGTTTGAGTTGCTTATAGAATATAAAAGTACTATTGCACAAAATGAAGAAGAAATTGAAAAAATTTCAAATCAAAATAATTGTTTACAAATGCAAGTTTGTGATTTAGTTAACCAATTAACAATAAATAATGAAAATAATAATAATATAAATACTAATTTAAATAGTCAAGAAAATATTTATAATCAAAATACTAATCATTCAACTTTTCCATATAATTTTAATAGTCCAATGAAACAATTAAAAGTTAAAATTAATGAATTAGAAAATACAATAAGAAACCAAAATTATGATAATTAATAAATAAATAAATGAAATTTTTTTTTTTTATTTAAAAAATAAACAATAAAATTTAATTATTTTTAAGATTACATAATATTAATAAATCAAAAATTAGATAATAAAATGTCTAATGAGAATTTTTTACTTTCAATTAGAGCAAATTTAAAAAAAACAAATAGTAATATAAATGAAAATTCAAAATCAATGGTATTTGATAATACTCCAAAACAAGAAAAACAAGATGATAATATTATAGACAATAGACCAAGAAAACTAACAATAGCAGATCGTGCAAAGGCAATGATGAGAGCTTCAAATTCAAATCAAATTAATAAAAATACTAATCCAACTATTAATGCTAATAATTTTGGAGATAAAGGTTTATCTAAACCTATAGATGTTAAAAAAGAAGAAGAAAGTAATAAAAAGATTAATAATAATAATAATAATCAATTAAGTAATAATAATAATGTGAATAACAATAAAGAATTAAATAGTAATAATCAAATTGATAACAATAATAAAAATGTAAATAATGTGTTGAATAGTAATTTAAAACCAAATATTAATCAAAATCAGAATAAAACTAATAATAATTTAAATCAAAATTTGAATCAGAATCTCAATGAAGGAGTAAATAAGAATATTAATCAAAATTTGAATCAAAATAAAGAAAATGAAAAAAAGGAAGAAAATGATAATAATAAAAAAGAAGATGATATTGATTTAAATCTTAACATTAATCAATTATTAAGCCCTAAGAAAAAATTTCCTCAAATTGAAAAATTCGAAACAAAAGATTCACAATCTATTAAATCTCAAGCTCAAAAATTTGAGAAAAAAGATTCTTCATTTAAATCTCAATTAGAAATTTTTGATAAAAAAGTAGAAAACAAACATCAAATTAATAATCCTATAATTGAAAAAAAAGAAGTGAAAAAAGAAGAGGTTAAAAAAGAAGAGGTTAAAAAAGAAGAAAAAAAAGAAGAAAAAAAAGAAGAAATTAAAGAAGAAGATAAAAAAGAAGTGAAAAAAGAAGAAGATAAAAAAGAAGAAAAAAAAGAAATTAAAAAAGAAGATAAAAAAGAAGAAAAAAAAGAAGAAATTAAAGAAGATAAAAAAGAAGAAGGAAAAAAAGAAGAAAAAAAAGAAGAGGAAAAAAAAGAAGCTAAAAAAGAAGAAAAAAAAGAAGAGAAAAAAAAAGAAGAAATAAATCCACAAATTCAACAAACAAAAATAGAAGAAATGAAAAATAACCTTGAAAAAAAAGAAGTTTTAAGAACGAAACCAAATATATTTGAAGAATATTCTAAATCAAAAATGATGAATAATTCATTAGAAAAAAAACTAGAAGAAGAAGAAGAATCCAAAAAAAAAATTAATATTCAACCTGAAAATTTAACAAACATAAAAGAAGAAGACATAAAAAATTTCTTTACAGGACCATATAAGAATTCATCTAATAATCAAAAAGATATTTCTTATGAAAAATGGGTTTTAAAAAATGAAAATATAAAATTATTATGTCAAGAAATAAAACTAACTAAAAATAAAATAGATAACATTTTCGAAGAACATGACTTTGAATGTGAATTTAAATTATTAAATTGGATAACAAATGATTCTGAACATAGAAACAATTTAGTGGATAATTCACCAGAAATAAAAACAAAAAATAGATATCAAGAAATTCGTCCTTTTAATTTTAATAAAGTTGAATTGAAAAATAATAAATATTTAAACGCAAGTTATATTGATGGTCCTTTTGAGAACATTGATAATAAATTATTTATTGCAATGCAAAATCCACTTCCAGAAGATTTTGAATTATTCTGGGAAATGATTTTAGAAAAAAATATTCAATTAATTGTTTTATTATCAGGTAATTTTGAAGAAGAAAGAATGAAAATAGAATCTTATTGGCCTGAAGAAGGATTATCTTTACAATTTAATTCAATAAAAATTGAATTAGAAAAGAAAGAAATTTTTATAAATAATTTTGCAGGAACAAGACAATTTAAAGTTATTAAAGGAGATAAAATTCATGAAGTAAGTCAAGTTTATGTTCAATGTTGGGATGAAAATAATATTCCTTCTGATATTCCTTCATTAATATTTAATTATATAATTATGGAAATGGAAAAAGTTGACAAAAAAAATCCTATTTTAATACATTCTTTAGGAGGAAGTGGAAGAGTTGGAACTGTAATTGCTATTTATAATATTTACAGATGTATTTTGGCTCAAAAAAAAAAAAATGTTAATGAACCTATTATTAATATTTTCAATGTAATTAGAATTTTAAGAGAACAAAGATTTGGAATGGTAAGCTCGGCTAATCAATATAGATATATTTTAAAATATTGCTTAGAATATGTTTAAAATCTTTTTGAAATAGACTTTAAATTTTGTTTTAATTTTTAATAAAAGGATTTTTTATCTACTTTTTTTTTATTTATTTTTTTATTGAATTTTATTTAAATGTAATATTTTTATAACATTTATTATATTTTGAAATTTAAATTATTATGTTATTTTTGTTTAATAAATTAAACAAATAATATGAGTAATAAAATCATTTCTAGTAATGAAATCAATCAAATATTTTCTCAGTTTAAGTTTTTATTTTATTTAAAATATAAAAATGAAATAATATCAAATCAACAATCAGAATCAACTTCTTTTTCTTCATTATATCAATCAAATTATAATAATTCAATGAAAGGAACTGAATATGTGAAGTCAGGAAAAAATAAATATATAATTGAAAAAGATTCAGAATTATATTATATGCCAGAAAGTTTTATTTCTAAACAAGATATAATTCAATCTTTTTATAAAAGTTTTATAATTTTATTTCAAAATCTTTCAAATAAAAAATTCATTATAAAAAATAGAAAAATGTATTGTGATACAATATTAAATATTCTTTCAAATTTTAAACAAAATCAAAAAGAAATATTAATTTTTTTGAAAAATTTATATATTTTACTAGTTGAAAATGAAATGAATGTAAATCAAATATCGAATGAATTAATAGAAAGATTTGATTTATCATTACAAGGAATTTCAAAAAGAAATTATAAAATAGAAAATTTTGCTTTACATAAAGAAGTATTTGAAGGAAACTTAAGAAATATAACAAAATTATTATCTAATGATTATAAAGGAATAGATAATATTTATAGTGATATTAATGAACCAGATCCAAATAATAATACTCCTTTACTTTTAGCTTTAAAAAGAAATAAATTAGATGTAGTTCAAGTTTTATGTGATTATGGAGCAGATTATAATTTAAAAACATATGATAATGCATTATCTCCTCTTGAATACGCTTTAAAAATAAAGAATATTAAAATGTTAAAAATACTAATTAATTCAAAAAAAAAACAAAAATTATTAGAATGGGAAAGAAATAAAGATACTATTTTTGAATTAATTAAAAAAATTCCAAATTGTTCAATGAGTTTAAAATTAAATTTTGATTCTAATTTATTAAATATTTTTTCTTCATTAACTGCATGTGATGATTATAAAATAAGTAAATTAGATGGAAATATTAAAATAGATATGAATATTTCTTCTTCTGATAATGGAGATGATTTTAAAGGGAAAACAACAATTTTAGTAAAAGAAGAAGATAAAAAAATATATAAAATTGATAATATCAATAAAATCACATATGACTATATTGAACATTTATTAAGTGATAAAGATGAAGATGAAAAAGTAGAAAAATTATTAAAAGATGGAATTGTAAAAACTAAAATATTTATGAATGATTTTGATTTATATGGAAGTTGTAATAGTAAAAATCCTAGTAATCAAAAAATTATAGGTTATCAATGTGATTTATATAAAGTTAGAGGATGTGTTTATATTCAAAAAGATAAAATCAAATTTAATGATTTAAGTAATAAGAATTTAGAAGAAGAAAATATTATGGGAAATTCTTTTGAAGAATATTTTACAAATGAAATACCTAAATTAAAAAAAATAACAGTTAAAAAAATAAAAAATACAGAATATGATAATTCAAATTCTTCTTTAGATAACAGTTCATTTAGGGATAAAAATTCAAATATAAAAAAAAAACAAATTGATATGTCTTGTTGGTTAAGTAAAGATTTTCCATTAACTTTACAACATTTTATTCCTTTAATTCATGTATTATCTTTTTCTTCTTCTCAATTTTCAGAATTAGAAAATGCTATTTCTAAAAGGTTTCTTCCTTTTAAAAGTTTTCCATTAAAAATCAGTTTTCCTTTAGGATTATCTTTTCATGCTTTATTAACTATTTCTTCTTTTTCTTTAAAAAATCCTAAAATAAATGAATTCTATGTTCCTTATCAAAATTTAAATAATAGTGATGAAATTATAAAATTAAATAATCAATATTTTTTAACTTCTTCTAATTTCTATGATGATTATTATAAAGAAAAAAACATTAATAATAAAAAAAATTTCGATGATGATGATGAAGATGAAATTTTAATTAGAGAATACCATTCAAGAAGATCTCAAAAGGTAAATTTAAAAAATAATAATAATTTAAATACCAATAATTCAAATAATAATAATATTAATGAAAAAAATAATTTTGAAATTAATTTTCATCGAAAACCAAGAAAAATATTAAAAGATATTTCCAATGATGAAGGAAGTACAAATTATAATAATATTCCAGTAACTCCTAAAAAAAGAAATAAAAAAAATATAATTCCTGATTTAGAAAGACAAAATACAATTAAATGTATAACAAAATTAAAAATATCTCCTTTAGCTTTTAATAATCAAAATAAAGGAATAAAAAGATTAAGAACTTCATTAACTAAATTAGATGTTAAAGCAATCTCAGCGAGAGATAAATCAACAGAAAATTTAAGTGAAAACAATTCTGGTTGTTTGATCATGTAAATTTTAATTGTTAAATAATTTTACTTTTTATTTTTTTCCTAGAGTAGTATTAATATTATTATTGTTATATTTTTTCTTTAAAAAAACTTATATATAAAAATAATACATTAAAATTTTTTTCAAAAGAAAAATATCAATTAATAAAAAAATGTCAGAGAACATTTCAGAAAGAATTCTTCCTCCAAGAAAAAGGATGAATGAAGAAGTTTCTTTACAAGGGAATTTAACAGGAATGCCAAGAAGAAATTTAAATCAAAATGAAGAAGAAATAAGTTTTAATAAAACCTCAAATTTAAATTTTAAAGAACATAAAAAAGAAGAAAAAATTCCATCATTCTTAGATAGTTCAATAAGATTTAGTAGAAAAGGTTCAAGTAATTCAAATAATGAAATTTTTATGAGTAATGATAGTAATACATTTAATAATAATAGAAAAATTCCTATTCTTAATGAAAATACCAATATAAGAGTTTCTACTTCAAGTTCAAATGAAAATTCTTTGAGAAATTCTAAGGTTAAAAAGAAATTAAAAAATTCAAATTTAGTTAATTTTGGCCTTGCCTCTGCTTTAGGAGGTTTAGTTACAAATGAAGAAAATTCTAAAAAAAAAGCTGAATTATTAGAAGAAGAATTAAAAAAAGAAAAAGAAAGTCATTTAAAAGATATAGAATATTATAAAAGATTGTTAAAAGAAAAAGAAAATGAATGTAGAAGAAAAATTGAAACAGTTAGAAATAATTATTTAAAATTTCAAAATAATAATTTTGTTAATGAAGAAATATATATGGAAAAAGAACAACAATTAAATAATGAAATATTAAAATTAAAAAATGAAATTGAAGAAAAAGTGAATAATGAAATTGAAAGATTAAATGATAATCATAAAAAAAGAATGAATGAACAAGAAAATAATTTTAAATTAGAATTAGAAAATGAAAAAATAAATTTTGAAAATCGAAGTGATTTTTTAAAAAAACAAGAAGAACAACAAATTGAATTTAATAAATTAAAATTACAAGTTGAAAATTCTTCTAAACAAATTGAAGAAATTTATAATAAATTATCAGAAGAAAAAAATAATCAAAATGAATTACAAAGAAATCAAAAAAATAATTTACAAATTTTAGAAGATAATTTAAAAAGAATCGAAGAAAAGTTAAATGATGATAAAGAAAGATTTTTAAAAGAAAAAGAAAATTTTGAAAAAGAGCAAGTTGAGAGAAGGAAATTCAATAATGAAGAAAATATACGAATAAATCAAGAATTAAATAAATTAGAACAATTACGTGAAAAAATGAATGAAAATACAAATGACAATTATGGAAATGATATTTTTGAACAAAATAAAAAATTGAATGATTTAAATTTCGAAATTGAAAAGTACAACAATAAAATAGAAGATATTGAATCACAAAAAAGAATTTTTAATGAAGAAAAAAGATATTTTGAAAAATTTAAAGAAGATATTAATAAAAATATAGAAATGAAAAAAAAAAATTTAGAAAATCTCAAAAGACAATATTCAAAAGAAGAAGATATTATGAAAAAAAAAGTTAAACAATTAGTAGAAAGAGAAAATGGAATAAATAAAAGATTTGAAGAATATGAAAGAAAAAAAAATGAAATTCAACAAAATAATGAAAATAATATTCAAAATAATTATAATTTAGAAATAGCATCTAAAAGATTAGATGAATTAATAAAATCTATTCAAGAAGAATCAAATAGATTAGAAATGGAAGATGAAAGATTAGAAAATGAAAAAAATGAATTAGAAGGCGAAAGATTAAATATTGATTCTGAAAAAATAAGAATTGAAAATGAATTAAATGATATAAAATTAAAATTACAATCTTTAGATTCCGTTAGAATGAAATATGCAACTCAACCTTTTCAAAATGAAGATAATTTTATTTATCCTTTAATTAATAATAACATTGATCAAAATCAAGGTGTTACTTTTAAAATTAATAATAATTATAATTATACAAATACTTTAAATCCCAAAATTACAACAAATGAATTTAATAATATAACTCAACAACCATTGAATCAAACTTTTAAAAGTAAAAATAGTATGAATAATAATTCAAATATAAAACCTTTTAATGCTGATGAATATTTTAATAATTTACAAAATAAAAAAAAAATGTCTCAATTAACGAATGATAATAGAGTTTCTGAAGATGAGAAATTTCTTATGAGAGAAAAAGAATATTTGAGACAAAGTAGTCAAAGTTTTAATAATAATATTAATTTTAAAAATGAATATAATAAACAATTGAATGAACATATGAAACAAATAAATTTTAGTGGTTCAAATTTTAATGATAATGATAATTTAATCTCTACTTCGAAAATTTAAACATTGATAAAAAAAATAATTTTTTAATATTTTCAAAGATTAATATTATTTATTTGAATTTTTATAATTTTTATTATAATAATCAGTACCTCCATTATTACTTGAATAAAAATTTTGAGAATTAACATTTTTTTTTGGAATATTTCCTATATTTTTATTCATCATCATCTTATTCATATTATTATTATAATTTATTTCATAATTCATATTATTATTCAACATTACATTATCTTTATCATTATAATTCATCCCCATGATATTATTCTTTTGTTGAACAGGAATTCCATTTTTATACATTACTTTCTTCCCAATAGGTTCCTTTTCCATATTCTTAAATTCTGTTTCATAAACATCATTCATCATTCCTCCAAAATCCTGTACACCAATTAAACTTTCACCAAACCATCCAGTTTCAACAGGCTTCCCCATTTTAATCCTTTCTTCTTTAGTATATATAACAGTCTTATGAGTATCATACCCTTCACCACAATTACAAGTAAATTTGGAACCAAATTTAGTACATTTACAATTATTTCTTTTACATTTCCTATTTCCTAATTCATGTTCCCTATAAGAATGATGACAAAGACATTTAACATCATTAGCTCCATAAACAGGGACATAATCATATAATTTACATTTACATTTTTTATCTTTACAATTTACTTTCTTATCATTCACACTATCAAAATTATGATATTTATATCTATGATTACAAAAACACATTGATTCTGGTCCTATAGCTTTGCATTCGAAACCTGTTGAATTGATCCAGAAAACATATAATTTATTTTTACGGGCTGGAGCTACTTTCTTTTTATAAGCTTCATATTCTTCTTCTGACATTAATTTACCATTGTCATCTGTACCTACTATGTTACGGTATTCGAGGTATGCTTGTATATCTAGTTGATTTTTTGAGGTTAAATTTACTTTGTTATGGGTTGGTATTGGAATGTCATCGTAGTTCATTTTTTATTTTTCTTTTTTTATTTATTTGATTAATATTGATATAAGAAATAGATTATTTTTTTAAATAATAAATAAATTGAAATAATTTATTTAATTAATTATATTTATATTAAGGTTTTTTTCTTATTTGACATTATTATCTATTAATCAAAAGGAATTTCTTTTGAAGCATCTAATAATTTTTGATCTTTAGTATTTATTTTACAATTTTTTATTTTAGAAAAACCCATCTTAAATCAGTAACCTTATCAGTTTTAAAATTTTCTAAATTTAATTCTTTTAAAGAAGTACATTTTGAAAACATTGATTTAAGAAGAGTTCATTATTCGTATTAAAATTAGACAAATTTAATATCTTTAAAGAAGAACATTCAGAAAACATATAACTCATATCATTAACTTTTTCAGTTTGAAAAGAAGAAATATTTATATTATCTAAAGAGGAGCATTTTTAAAACATTCCATTCATATATTCAACATTTTTAGTATTAAAATTAGATAAATTTAATTCTTTCAATGAAGAACAATTATAAAACATATAAACCATATTAGTTAATTTAGAAGTATTAAAATTTGATAAATCCAAACTTTTTAAATTAGAGCATTCGGAAAATAATTTGTTCATATCAACAATATTTATTGTATTTAAATTCGATAAATTTAAAACATTTAATGATTTATATTGTTCCAACATTCCACTCAAATTTATAATTTCTTCAGTTTTAAATTTTGAAAAATCTATCTCTTTCAAAGATAAACAATTACTAAATAAATAACTTCCATTTTGTAAAGAACTTTTAAAAGAAAATTTGAACCTATAATTTCCCTGATTTGGAAATCTTTGTTCAAAAAAGAGTTTTTCTTTTTTTTGAAATTCCTTTTTTTTTTTCATCATAATATTCTATAATACAGTTCTCTTTTATAAATTGAAGATTTGAACCATCTTCATTATAATTTAATATTTGATTAATAAAAGGAATATCTTTTTCATTAATTTCATAATCACAAATAATACAATTATTATCATTAAATTGTTTTGTAATACCTTCAATTTGTTTTTCTAATAAATTAATTGTATTTAAATAATTTAATGATTCTTCCTTTTTTTTATCAAATTATCCGTTATTTTTTTAACCCTCCTTTCTAATTCTTTCTTTTCTTTTTGTAATTGTTTAATTTTTTCATCTATTTTTCCTTTATTGTCTAAGTTCTTTTCCTCAGATTTTTCAGTTAACAATTTAAATTTATCTTTTAAATCAATAATGATTTGTTCTAATTTTTCTTTATTATTTTTTAAATTTTCTGTTTCTTCTATTAATTTATTGAATTTTTCGTTTTTATTCAATTTCATATTTTTTTCATATTCTGATATTTTTTTTATTCTCTTCATATTTTTTCTAGATAATTAGGTAAGTCGGATATTAATTGAATATTTTTTTCTAATTCCTCTTCATTTATTTTTTCTAATCCACTTTTATTTATTTTTTCTAATCCACTTGCATTTATTTTTTCTAATCCACTTTTTTTTGATTTTTCTAATTGACTTGCATTTATTTTTTCTAATCCACTTTCATTTATTTTTTCTAATCCACTTTCATTATTATTCTCTTCATTTGTATTAATTACAGTAATTGATTCTTTAATGTTTTGAAGTTCATCTTTTAATTGTTGAAGTTGTTCATTATTTGGAAATTTTTTCATCAATTCTAATTTTTCCTCTAATTTTTCAATTAATTTCTTAAATTTTTGTGTTTCTTCTTTAGTATCATACTCTTGAATTCTAATTGAAAAACTCAAATCTTTTATTATTTGGTTAAATTCTTTTTCTTTTTTTGATTCTTTTTTTTCCTTATTCATTAATTGTATATTAATTTATTATTTTTTTCACTTTTTTACCTATTCATTCAAATTAATGAAATTAAAAATAAAATAATCTTTATTATATAAAATAAATGAACATTAATTTGAATTTTAACATTAAATAATTTATATTCAATTTAAATATTATTTTCTAATATAACGTGGTGTGTAAATAAATTTATATTAAAGTATAAATAATACAAAGATAATAACTTTATGGTATTATATTTTTTTAAAACATAATTTTAAATTTTTTAATTGAATCTAAACATTGTAATTACATTCTAATCAAATCATAAAATTAGATTCAAAAATGAAAAAATAACAATATTATTTACTATACTTTCTGCACCTATTTTTAAAAAAAGGGGAATTAGAATAATTTTTCATTTCAAAATAGATTTAGGCTTGTATTTACAAGTTTATAATATTAAATTTTTCATAAATAATATGGGGTAACCACACCCCCTAAGTCACACTGAATAAATATTGATTTTATTGAGATTGAAACTGATGAAAAAAGATAGAATCATAAGTAAGATAAAGCTTTGAAAATACAAGTGATTTATCACAAATTTTTCTGTCTTTAATATAGCTTTTAG